>PISX010009353.1:0-76179 GCA_004024625.1 Mellivora capensis
ATCACTCGGCATCAGGGAAATACAAATTAAAACCACAATGAGATATCACCTCACACCAGTCAGAATGGCTAAAATTAACAAGTCAGGAAATGACAGATGCTGGCGAGGATGTGGAGAAAGGGGAACCCTCCTACACTGTTGGTGGGAATGCAAGCTGGTGCAACCGCTGTGGAAAACAGCGTGGAGGTTCCTCAAAAAGGTGAAAATAGAACTACCCTATGACCCAGCAATGCACTACTGGGTATTTACCCTAAAGATACAAACGTAGTGATCCGAAGGGGCAGGTGCACCCGAATGTTTATAGCAGCAACGTCTACAATAGCCAAACTATGGAAAGAACCTAGATGTCCATCAACAGATGAATGGATAAAGAAGATGTGGTATATATACACAATGGAATACTATGCAGCCATCAAAAGAAATGAAATCTTGCCATTTGCACCGACGTGGATGGAACTAGAGGGTATCATGCTTAGTGAAATAAGTCAATCAGAGAAAGACAACTATCATATGATATCCCTGATATGAGGAAGTGGAAATGCAACATTGGGGGTTAGGGGGGTAGGAAAAGAAGAAAAGAAACAAGATGGGATTGGGAGGGAGACAAACCATAAGTGACTCTTAATCTCACAAAACAAACTGAGGGTTGCTGGGGGGAGGAGGGTCGGGAAAGGGGGTGGGGTAATGGACATTGGGGAGGGTATTTGCTATGGTTAGTGCTGTGAAGTGTGTAAACCTGGCGATTCACAGACATGTATCCCTGGGGATAAAAATACTTTATATGTTTATAAAAAATAAAAAAATTTATTAAAAAAAAAAGCTTCCATTATACATCGCCACACTGATTTCCAGAGCGGTTTTTATCAAATTATACTTGGGACGGGGTATTTGGAGAAGGAGAACCACTGGAACTTTTGGATTTGTTAGAAAATACTTGACAGCAATTTTTTAAAAAATGCCTTTTATTTTGAACACACAGAGGAGAAATGGCTGTGTGTTGTTATATAGTAACCATTAGTTGCCTTGTGTCATAGTGGTAACATAGTACTAACTCAATATTAGCTAAGTATTAGTCTATGGGCTGCCCAGTGTTACAGAGTGTGGAGAATAGCAGCTGTGTTTGTGCAGTGAAAGTCAGGAAACTCTCCTTTGATGGAGTTGAGATGGGGACTGGATGTTGAGAGAACAGGGGCATGAGAGAGAAGAGGTCAGAGCAGGCATTCCTGGGAAGAGGGAAATGATGCCTGGGGGGAGCTGTAGGACCAGACACCCAGTCTGTCCTTCCTTACACAGGAATGAAGCAGAGCTGGTTGATGATAGCACAGAAGCGAACCCTTTGGCAATTGGAGTAATGTCCATGTCCTTCAGGTCAACCAGAGATTTTGGGGTGAGTTTCTGTAAAATGGTGGTCAGGAGTAATAACAGCTCCAGGTGGGCCAGGCTCTCTCCTAGACAAGTTTCTTTTCCTGAAAATAACAGAGGGTGGGTACTCCTTGAACACTATGTTTCTGAACTATCACAGAAAGAATACATAGCAATTATTTGATGGGTGATTGAAGAGATGTACAGTGGAAGACAGGATGGCTGGAAGGATAATGGGATGACACATTTGCTGTCCATCTGATAACTAGCCCTATTTAAAAAAATGTATTGACTATCAGGTTTATGCCAATCACTTCATTAAGTATTCTTCTATTATACCTGATCTTTTGACTTTTTAAGTTTCCTTCATTTTATTTTTTTCTCGAAACAGACCCACATTCTCGGTTGGAAGGGGAAGGACTGAGAGAAGGAGAGTCTTATATTTATGTTTCCCTTTCTCTCTCTGGCAGAAAGTTCAGCCAAAGAGATTTTTTCCTCATGCAATTTCAAAAGCAAATGTCACTCCCTCACTTTAAAACTTTAAAAGACTTTAAAAAAAAAAAAGTGTGGGTGGGGTCTGGTGCACCTGGGTGGCTCAGTCAGTTAAGCCTCCGACTGTTGATTTCTACTGTTGATTTCAGCTCAGGTCATGATCTCCTGGTCATGGGATTGAGCCCCTCCTCAGGCTCTGTGGGGAGTCTGCTTTAGGATTCTTTCTCTCCTCTCCCTTCCCCTCTGCCCTTCTCAGCATGCTTTCTTTCTCTCAAATAAATATTTTTTAAAACCTTTAAATTAGACTCTCTGTGCCAGTCCTATGTTATAAAGTCCAAAGTACATGACCTAGTCCTTTGTATTCCTTTTGTAGTCTGATATGCCATAATTTTGCTGCCTCCTTTCTGTGTGTGTATAAATTTTTTATTGTAAAATATATACAACAAAAATGCCCATTTTAACAATTTTTAAGTTTGTTAATTCAGTGGCATCGACAGCATTCACAATGTTGTCCATCTATCACTTTTTTAAAACCGCTATTAATAAAACTATTTTTTATCACTCCACAGTGAAATTCTGTAACCATGACACTCTAAGTTCCCATTTCCCCAACCCCTGATAACCAATAATCTCCTGTCTGTCTCTATGAATTTGCCTATTCTAGGTGTTTCAATGTAAGTGAAATCTTTTAATATTTGTCTTTTCTGTCTGGCTCATTTCACTTAGCATCATGCTCTCAAGACTTACCTGTGTTGTATGGATCAGCATTTCATTCCTTTTTTATGGCAGAATAAGATCCTGTCATTTGCCATTTTGTTTATACATCTATCTTTTGTTGGACACTGGGTTGTTTCCATCTTTGAGCTTTAGTGAATAGTGCTACAGTGGACATTGGTGTACAAGTGTATGTTTCAGTCCCTGTTTTCAGTTCTTTTGTGTATTACCTAGACACACAAATGCTGGGTCATATGGTTGCAATTCTTACAAAGTACTACATACACCTGAGGAAAAGCCTCCCTTGGAAAGGGGCTGTCTTAAAGTATTAAAATCTTACTTAAAATTTTTGATGCCACACAATATATCCAGGCCATCAGGAGAAAAACGAAAAGAGGAGTTGAGAGAAGTTGAGGTAGAAGTCATACATAAACTGATGTGTCAGAAATGATCAAATTTTGGGAAACTAAATTTACCAACACTATTCAAGGACTCAAATATTTTACATAGTGATTAGAATGTTAATTCTGATTATAAAGTATCAAGTTTATTTAATTTTGTATTATTTCATGCTTTGTAATGGGAAGCACCATAAGGAAGGTGTTTTTCAAATTGTGGGTTTTAATTCATTAGTAAGTTATGAAATCAATCTTTTTGCTATCATTTTAAAAAAGAAGATTTAATTGCACAGAAAATACAAGAATGCATTATACCTAGTTAAACAAATATTATTTTGTGACATTTTTGTTTCAGTTCCATATGTGTACCATAAAATATATTTCTTACTATGGGATGTAACCCCCGCCCCCCCCTCCCCCAAATAGTTTGGAACCACTGGTGTGCCGGAAAGTATCTGGGCTTTGGAATTAGCCAGAACTCAGTTTGAGTCTGAGCTCTGGGTGACTTTTGCAAGTTGTTTATCTAATTTCTTTGGCTCAATCCCCTCATCAAAAAAGGGAGTGTAATAGTATCTCCTTTGTTTGCCGTGTACATGTGAAAAGATTAGAGATTACTTAAGTAGAATGCCTAAAATATTGTTAATGATTAACAAATATATAATTACTTTCAGGTCTCCCCCAAAATAATACAGTCCTTGTAAAAACACTTCATTCACTTTAGAAGGATATTGACGACTACATCTGTTATAGTCTACTTTAAAAACACCTTACTAAGTCTTTGTCTCCAATTTGGTCTAGTAAGGAGACTAGAGTTCTTTCCCTCCAATTTGGTCTAGTAAGGAGACTCGAGTTCTTTCCCCTTCCTATTCTCACATTGTATTACGGACTTTTGGCAATTTATTATACCTCTGTCAAATTTTTAAATTATTTCATAGTTCAGCTAGTATTACAAACTTTCAAATTTCTTCTAGTGCTTAAAACAGTGCTGGGCACATTACAGAGTGCTGGATGAAAATCTATTAAATCGGGCCCCTTGCACACCTTTTTCAAAGTATTCCTTGTATAAGGGGAAGCAGATGTAATCCTGATTCTGCTAGTATTTCTCACTCAATCTACTCCATGCTAAACAGGTCAGTTAGGCACTAAGTCATGTCTCTGGGTAGTACAAGTGGAAGGTGTGAACAGAGAAACCACTTTATATGAGGACAGTCGAAAATTAGATTCTACTTTCCCCTCCCCACTCCTTTCCCACCGGGGAGGAGACATTTATAAGCCCCAAGGACCAGGGTCCAGAAGCCGGGGGGCGTCCTGAGCTCCAGAGGCTTGCCAGCACGCACGATCTCCCGCACTGAGAGCCCTTCTTCCCAGATGAATTCTCATAGTATCACAGACGCGCTCAGTGTCGATCGATACTGGATGGCAGACGTGCTCCCACCGTCAAGTGTAGGCACAGGGCGGTGGATTTAGCCGCCCTGCCGCTCGGTCGCAGCTTCTTATCAGCTCAATAAGGGCAGAGCACGTTAACCCGTTCCCCTGCGGACATCCACCCTGTTGCCTCCTGGCACGCGCCGCCCGCGGCCCCTTCCTCTCGACTTCCTCCCTCTCGGCTTCCATCAGAGTCCCTCGCGTCCCGGCAGCAGGGTCCCGGCCCGCAAGGAGGGCGCCCATCGGTTGCCTCTCCGCCTGGCTCTCTGGACAGTCCCTCCCTGGAGGCAGCTGTGGCGGTGAGTGCCGAGTTTAACCACACTCTGGAATCTTACCTTTTGGTATCTTCGTCCCCGCGGTGGGCGGCGGGGGAGGCGGCCTGGGCAGCCTCTAAGCCGGTTGCTGGGGCAGGCCGCTGCGAGGTGGGGTGGGGGCGCCGGCCGCAGCCAGCCTCTCAGACCCCTGCGAGCCCAGCCGGGCGAAAACCCCGCCCCTGGCGCCCGCTCCCACTCCTGATTGGCCGGTCCTGCCTGAAGGCGACCGGTGGTCCCCCGGCCAGAGTCTCAGCTATAAAGGCAGCCCACGCATGACGGCTGTGGCGAAGCTGGGGTAGCTGCGGTGCTCGCCAGCTTTCAGCCCCCGCGGCGCCCCCTTTACTCTTTGCCCCCTGAGCACTCCTGACTCCACCATGCCGAGGGGCTTCCTGGTAAAGCGAACTAAACGGACAGGCGGCTCATATCGAGTGCGCCTAGCTGAGCGAGGCTTCCCCAGGCTGGGGCCCCAGGGGGCGCCGCCCTTCCCCGAGGAGGCTTCCAATGCCCCCCAGCCCAGTACGGAGCAGGTGGCACCCCCCACCTTGGAGGAGGCAGCGGCGGCCCGTGAACTGTCGGGGTCGTCCTGTCGGGCGGCTAGGGTGAGCCCGGGGGAGGGCAGGCAGGAAGGTGCTGCAGAGTGGAGGGCGGATGGTAGGGAGGGTCTAGGGCCGAGCCCCAGCCCCACGAAGCCGGCGGGCACGGAGCTGCGCCGGGCATTCCTGGAGCGCTGCCTCAGCTCACCCGTCTCTGCAGAGTCCTTCCCTGGGGGTGCTGCCGCGGTGGCTGCTTTCTCCTGCTCGGCGGCGCCAGCAGCTGCACCGACCTCGGGGGAGCAGTTCCTGCTGCCGCTCCGGGCACCGTTCCCAGAGCCAGAGTTCCACCCAGACCCTGCGCCCCTCTCGGCCACCCTGCACGGCCTGAAGCGGGCTGCTGGCAATGAGCGCCGTGCCAAGGCACCTCCGGGCTGCACGTCTGGACCTGCGGCCGCCGGAGTCAAGAAGCCAAAGGCGATGAGGAAGTTGAACTTCACCGATGAAGTGACCACGTCCCCTGTCCTGGGCCTGAAGATCAAAGAGGAGGAGCCCGGAGCACCATCCCGGGGTCTGGGGGGCAGCCGCACGGCACTGGGGGAGTTTATCTGCCAGCTATGCAAGGAGCAGTACGCGGACCCTTTCGCTCTGGCTCAGCACCGCTGCTCCCGCATCGTACGCGTCGAGTACCGCTGCCCTGAGTGCGACAAGGTCTTCAGCTGCCCTGCGAACCTCGCCTCCCATCGCCGCTGGCACAAACCGCGTCCCGCAGCGGCAAATGCCGCTACAGTGTCTTCAGCCGACGGGAAGCCGCCTCCTTCGTCTTCCTCGACCTCCCCAGACTCTGGGGCTGTTGCATCTTTCTTGGCGGAGGGGAAGGAGAACAGCGGGGCAGAGCGAGGGGCCGATCAGCACCTGCAGGCGAGGGACAGCTCCAGGGCGGAGCAGCACCAGGACAGCGCCCCACACCAGGGCCTCCCGGTGCTGTCCCACCCTGAGCCACCGCTGCCTCAGGTCCCCTATACGGAGGGGGTGTTGGGGCGCCGGGTGCCTGGGCCAGGTAGTACTAGTGGTGTTGGGGGACCCGAGATCTTCATGTGTCCATATTGCCACAAAAAGTTCCGTCGCCAAGCCTACCTGCGCAAGCACCTAGGCACTCACGAGGCAGGCTCCGCTCGTGCGCTTGCCCCCGGCTTTGGCTCCGAACACTGTGCCCCACTCGCCTTCGCTTGCCCACTGTGCGGGGCGCACTTCCCATCCGCAGACATCAGGGACAAACACCGGCTGTGGCACGCGGTCCGCGAGGAGCTGCTCCTGCCTTCTCTGGCCGGCCCCCCCCTTGAAGCACCGAGCCCAGGTGGAGAATCCGACGGGAATGCTCAGCAAATTTTCTCGTGCAAGCACTGCCCGTCCACTTTTTTTAGCTCCCCGGGGCTGACCCGGCACATAAATAAGTGCCACCCCTCAGAAAGTCGGCAGGTACTGCTGCTGCAGATGCCATTGCGGCCTGGCTGTTGAGGAAGGAGATGAGGAAGATTGTGCGGTTGGCCTTGGAGGAAACAGATAATGGGAATTTCTGTGGGGATTTGAGTTTGCAAGTTTACCCTCTTTCCTGCCTCTATTTTTCTCTCCTAAAACTCCCAGTAGTCCATGTTCCGCCAGAGAAGCGGACAGCGAAATGTAAAATCCCTCTCTAGAGCAGGTATGTATATGGTATAAACATTCGCGGTAAAGGACCGTCACTTTAAAGCCTTCTTGCTTTCCCCACGAAAATAGGATTTCCCCCCTCACTCTGGAGACCCTAATGAATCCTATATGACTTGTAATTCCTATGGAAAGTCGTAGTGAATGCGTGCATGTCTCAATATCTACAAAGGATTCTAGCTACCAAAAATGGTAGTCCTTAATTTTTTTTTTCTCTTGCCATCGCAGGCGCCTATGTAGTTTCTGTCTCAATAGGGTCAGATATCTTGCATTGTATATTCTGTGAATTGAAAGTTATGTGATTGGTGCCAAACTTAATGGGGGGGGGAGGTGGGAAACACTTAAGACCCATGCCTATGGGCAGGAAATGTAAGAGGATGTTTGCACTTTTGGGGGATGTGGCTATCTCCCTGTAAACGTTCCTTTTCTCAAGTATTAGTCCATTCTTAAGTTAGTGTTTGGAGGTGGGGAGGGTGCCACTTTACTTGGAGAGAGTTGGGACACCCCCAAAATTCTCACCTTTAGCTTTTTTGGTGTGTTTTCAGGAAGAGATACTTTAAAATTTTAAATAACAGCTTTTTGGAAACACAACTCATTTCCAGAAGTTTGACTGTTTTAATAGGGTTTCATCCAAATTGTTTAATCTTTCTGTTGTAAATCTCATGCAGTGTTATTTATGAAACTATGTTCAGTTTAAGGAAGATGTTAATATCTATAATCCACTATGGAACTGAATGGTAATTCATTCAATATGCATTTTTCAGCAGCAACCTGTTTTTGAATTTTTGTAAACCATATTCATTGTATACTCTGTACCCATGCTCTAACAGCCAGAGTTTGGGACACTGGCTGAGTATTTCTTGACAGATAGCCCATACTTGTAAGATGCTTACCACCAAATAAATGTACATAGCTGGTGCTTTTTGTGTTCTGTGTTTGTCCTGAGAATTTCATTGAACACAGCCTATTTTTCAAGTCACATTTCTTATCTCCCCAAAGCCAGTATCCTACTTTAGGATCCTAGTGACCCATTTAGACAGAATACAGACAGGAAAAATTGTATTTTGTCAATGAATGTAATGGTGCAGAAATGCAATGGGAAAATTTCCTTTGAAGTATGGCTTGCACAGCCTGAGCTCCAAAAGGCTTTAAATCTAAAGATACTTTACTACCTAAAAATGTCAACAGAAAATATAAATATTTTTTCTGGGGAAAAAAAAGTTTTATCTAAAGATGAAAAAAATCACATTAACCGTGCAAATTAACTTCACTATTTCCAACTTGGCATTTTTACTCAATTTTACATATCATCATCAATCCATTAGCTGTTCATTTTTTAAAAATGAAAGCACCTTAGAAATGTGTAAGCAGTTACTTTGATTTTCCTTTCTGAATTCTTCACCTTGGTTGTGGGAAACTGTCTGTATTGTTTAACCTTGTTCTCAGGGACTCTTTATTTTCTCCATAAGCATTCATAGATTTTATTTTCTACAGTTTCATAGCAATCTATTTTTATTTTTAAGAAAACAAAAACTTAAGTGCACAGAACTCTGGAAGGTGGTTTTAGAAACTGTCTGCAAAAGGTCCCTACCCCCACCGAAAGTGCATTATAAGAGAAATTGAAAATTTAAAAATCAAAGCAGCATGAGTCTAAGATTAATTTATGCTTTAACCAAGTGCACTGGGTAAACATTCCGGCTAGCCGTTATGAAGGTAAAATTGCCTGCATTTTTAGTGACTATGGTAAAATCTCTGAGAAGTTGGGGTGTATCCTAACAAGGGAATTCAAATTCCTTTTTCATGATTTGCTAAGATAACCTAGGTTTATGCTTATATATCTCTCCATTAATTATATAATTCTGCTTATTAAACCTGAAAACATATTAAAGACAGAGACAAGAGAAATATAAATGTCATGGATGTAAGTGATAAGAATATTTTTATTGTATTATTAAATACCGTATCTTTTTCTTTCACTGTTACAAATTTGTAGATACTACATGAATGATGATACATAATTTATATTTTATAGTTTGCCCGTATGATGTATTTACACATGCAGTTAGTACTGGTGTCATGCTACATTTCCTTAGGAGAAGTCCGTTCAAAACAAAATATGAACAAAATGTGAGCAGCTTATTTACTGTAGGAAAATATTTCTGGAGGGTGGAATGAATACCAACCTGCACCAGCAAGTTCAGTATTAATAATATTAGATTTAATTTAGACTCCTGGGTCATGTTCCCTTTTCTTTTAAAATACACATAATTTAAGCAAAACATTTGTATCAGAAAAGTTTTTTCTTTCTCTCCATCCCCCTCAATTACCCTCTTTTTGGTACTCAGGAAAGAACACAGATATACCAGGATCCAGCAGCCAATATACAGGGCCACAATCTCAAAACAAAAATGGCATTTAACAGTGATACCATTTAAGAAGCAAAACATTAGAAAAATATTTGGAAGCTAAACACAAATCAAAGGTCAGCACAGTGATTTTTCTGGATATGAGCTATATCATGGCATCATCTGCACAGCCAAGAAATGAGGCATTGCTTTGGGAAGAAAAAGTTAATGCTAAAATTATGTCGGTTGGAATCTGAGATGCTAAAAGACCATTTATTTTAAGTGTTTCAATTTCATAACATAAATAATCCATAATATCCTATTATTAAGATTTGCAACTTTTGTTGTAACTTTACAAATGCTTAAATTTAAAAATTTACATTTGTAAAAAAATTATGTATTTACTGAGCCATAAAGTTGCAATGGGGCACGATAAATAAAATAATGAGACTATCTGTCCAATTATAGTTTGGTTCAAAGTTAATCATGAAATTAAAAGTGAAACTGCTTAGACATAATTATCCAGGAAGGTAAAGGGTGTGGAATAAAACTCCCCCCCCACCCAAATAGGACAGCTTAGCGTGTGTTGGGGGGAAAGAACTGAATAAACAACCCAAATCTAAAATATTAAGTTACAAATTATTTAAATCCAGTGTTTTCTAAAATAAATGTTCAGGAAGAAACATGCATGTTATGGCAAACACGAAGGCCTGAAAGGGTTAACACTATGTTCATGCTAAGGTGGTTACTGCTGATTACACTGCTAGGCTGCTTGTCTCCTTAGGATTTATTGGCTGAACCAGAGGATCGACGCAGCTTCATGGACATGCGGCTTTTGCTAGATCGAGGAGACATTGGAGAGGCCAGGTCAGCCCCGTCTACCTGCGTTGCTGTGGGAGTTTCACTGGATAAAATCTCTGGGTAGGAGCCTGTGGGAAATAGCAAGAGCATTAGTCCAAGTCGTCTGGCGTCGCATCTCGTAAGAAAGAATCTCTCTGCTACTGATTTGTAGCATGGGTCCCAACCCTTAATGACATCTTTTGAGGGGAAAAAGTAAGAGCAAAACTTGCCTGTTAGAATAGCCTACTAACATTTTATTTAAACCCCAGTAATCTGGTGGCTCAGGTAATCATATTAGCAAGAAAGCACCAATCATTATTTCCAGAGCCAGAACTAATCAGAGAGCTCCTCGGAAAAAAGCAATGGGAAGCAAAATCTTTGGGCCAGACAGAACAGGGATCCAAAGCATCATTAACATGCAGGGAAGGGCTTAAGAAACAGGTGAGAAGGACCATTTCTTGTCTCTGGGGTACAGGGTATAACCAAGAAAAGGGCCTTTACTGCTCAAACTTGAAATTAATAGTACCAAATGGTTCCAAAAAGGAATTCAATACTATGCTGGGTATTTAAATACACTTTTAGAAAGGAACAAGAACAACTCCTGGGAGAAGGACTAGCACAAGAACTCTTTATCTGAAATTTAAATAAAAAAAAAAAAAAAAGACAAATTGACCCCTCAAAATGTTTCCATTTAAGAGATAAGCAATGCTTTTGTTTTCCTTAACTTAAATTTTTGTAGTTACTCTATCTAGTCACACAAGTAGGTAACCAGTAGAATAAAGATACAAAAATTTAGAAGCAAACACAAATTCAAATTGGAAAATTTTGTGTGTCATTTATGAAATAGTTCTTTACCTCTGTACTTTATTTCTATGAATTATGATTCTCTTACAGTAATGCTACAAAACTTGGCACATGGTAGGCTCCCAAATACGTAGTATAAAAAATTACATTAAAAATAAAAGCCCTTCAGTGGCGCCTGGGTGGCTCAGTGGGTTAAAGCCTCTGCCTTCAGCTCAGGTCATGATCCCAGGGTCCTGGGATCGAGCCCCGTGAGCCCCGCATCGCATCGGGCTCTCTGCTCAGCAGGGGGCCTGCTTCCCTTCCTCTCTCTCTGCCTACTTGTGATCTGTCAAATAAATAAATAAAATCTTAAAAAAAAAAAATAAAAGCCCTTCCAAAAAACCCCACCAAAATCTGAAAACATACAATTTTAAAAATTCTGTATATTTTAAGGCACTTTAATCCAGATTTTCTGGGCCTTACGCATATGAACATTTTCTTTGTCACAAACACACACATCACACAGGTTGTAGTCTTATTACGTATCTCCTCACTCTGCAGGAAAACTTTTGGCATGTTAGCCGATGAAGCACTTCATAGAAATTTCAAGCACGGAAATAATCATACTAACACTTCCATTTAATGAGACATTTGTGCCTAAATTGAAGTTATAGCTACTGAACAAAACTGTTCAATAAGGGGTACTGATCTTATAGAGATATATTACTAAGAATCTATCTTGGTAGAACCCTTCAAACTGTTTTTAAGGTGAAATGATATAATCATACTTAAGAACAAACATAGGGAAGAAGTATTTTCTCACTACTTGGAATCCACGTTAATTGTCTTTCTTTTCAAAGTAATTTTTCCAACATTCTTTCTTTTCTAACTGAAATGAGGTTGCCCTTCAAAATACAAGAAGGAAATATATTTCTGTTCACCTTTACTCTTCCTGAAGATCTGAATTGGTTCATACTGGACCCATACTGGAAAACCTAGAGGAGAATATGAATCCACGGCCCTTTTTAGGGAAGCACTGCAGATGGATGGCAGAAGGAAGGTGAAGAGGGGTAGCTCATGCTTTTCTGATATGCATATAATTCCCGGCCAATCATGAGAAGCCTTCCCATGGCTGTTTACCTTGAGATGGCCAATGTTTTCTAGCGGAGGTTTTGGGAGGAAGAGAACTATCACTGCATTTCTTTCTTTGTTGTGAATGAAGAAATGGAGTAGCGAGCAGAAGTGAGAAAACAAAAGAGAAGACAGATAACAGATATGAGAGACACAGTGCAGAATTGTACAGGTGTTAACGAAGGAGCAGAGAAAAGAGTAATCAAGTTTTTATTATGAAACTGGGCATGCAATGCATTAGGGTGATGGTGTTTCACAGTGGACAATGCTTTGTAAATTCAAACATTATACTTACCAACTAACAAGTTCAAACAGGAAAAAAAAGAAAAGAAAAAAAAGTCTATGAGAGATTCTATAAATATCTATCTTTTAAAGTGTTCATTGTACTGGGGGCAGGTTATCCTAATCACTAAGTCATAAAATCTCCAGAGCTGTACTGTCTAAGACAGTAAGCACAGCCACATTAAAATTAATTAAAAATTAACATTAAGTAAAAATAAAGATGTGGGTCCTTGGTGTACTAGCCACATTTTAAGTTTTGGGCAGCCACATGTGGTTAGAGCCAACCAAAATGGACCGTGCAGCTATAGCACATTTCCATCATCATAGAAAGTTTTACTGGAGAATATTGCTTTAGAGGATGCCAAAATCATAGAATACTTTCTTCAAAAACAGCAATTTCTCCATGCCTCCCTTACTGCCTGCAGTGTGAAATCCCCCTTCAATAAACTGGAAGTCAAATCAGGCTTTTTAGTGTGTATGGTATACAGCTTATCAGTACCTCCTCATGTTTTAGCAAATGATATTTGTGGTATATACTCAGCGTATTCAACTCCATACTTTACAGAGGACAGATCTCAGTTTTAGATGTAAAAGAATACAGTGATACCTACCCTTCTTCATTACATACCCTATTCTGCCCAAGTATTGATTTCTATCACATGAGTCATAAAGAATGTTGCTTTATTTAATCACTTCAATTATTAATATATCCTCAAGTGGCAAGTATCTGTGGGCTCCTACATCTGTTCATATTGTATCTCTAACATTCTTATAGTAGCCAGTACACAGTTTATCTTGATGGTATAATTGATTCATATATTGTGGTTACAATGAACTATTTACAAGTAACATGATGAATATAACTTTGGGACTCTATACAGATTATAAAAGGGAACTCAGTGGATTGTTCTTTATTGTGACTTTGTTTTGTACTGCTTCCTGCCAGGTATGACTGGTTTAAAACTACTAAAGTTATTGGGTAAGTAATAGCCTTTTAAAAAATATTGTGACTTTGAAAGTAGTTCCAGTGAATACTGAATTAAGAGGCACTGTTATGTGTTAGGAAGAACATGGGCATGGGTTAGACAGGCCCAGGTTAAATGCCAAATCTGGCATGTTACTAGCTATTGGATCTTAGGCAAACTGATCCAAGAGGTTTTTCATTTTGTTTTGTTTTTGTAAAATGGAAGTAGTATTTTTCAAAGTTGTGAGGGATGAATGACTACATATGCAAAGATCCTGGCACATAGCAGGTACACATTAAGTGTAGTTATATAATAAGCTACCAAACAGATAAGAGTAAAATTTAATAGACTTTGGATCAAAACAGATAAGGACTAGAAGGGAAAGAAGTTAGAAATATTTTTGAATAACCACTTAGAAAATATAACCACTGAAATGTGGAAAACACAACATACTGTTTAGTTTTGAGGAAGTTAAAGAATTTATCCACTCTTATGCTGATATTCCTACAAAATATAACCTTACTTATTAAAATTTATAGACTACCCCAGTAATCTTACTGCTTTAGTATTGTTAAAGTAGTTGATTAGTGATTAAGATTAGCATGTATGCACCACTACTGATGTCATAAAGGAAACAATATATGATTTATTTTTTTTAACATGGGGCTTGAACTATGACCCTGAGATCAAGAGTCACATGCCCTACTGATTGAACCAGCCAGGCACCCCTAAAATTAAACAGTATAGGAATACAGCAAACAAAGTGGTTTAATTTTGAAAATATTAAAAAACTGCCATTATGGCAGACTTAGAACATATTAGTCTAGAGCTTGTCATATTTTATCTCCTCATAAATAGAGAAACTGCATTTTGTGGATAATAAATGAAAGAACTAGGATTTAAATCCAGATCAGTCTAATTCCAAAGCCCATACCTCTCCCATGGCAACCTTAGCTATTTGGGAAAAAAAAAATCTTTTTTTTTTTTTTTTTTAGTGGGTAGAAAAGTAGAGTTTTTAAAATAAGTTTCAACAATTTCTAACTTGTAAATATGACAGGTTGTAGGGAAATTTCTCTCTCTCAACAGCAAGAAGGGACTGAAAATATTTAGATTACATGGGTAAGTACATAAGTAATAGTAAATGTAATACCCTGACTCTGAAGTCAGACTCTGGCTTTACCAAGAATCAGGTGACTCTGGGTAAGCTTCTCCCCTACCCTCCCATAGAACTGCATGAAGATTAAATGAGAGAATATATGTATAGTACTTAGCACAGTGCCCAGCACTCAGTAATTGTTCAATTATTCTTTAATATTTTCATTACAAAAATTTTACATCTGAATGAATGTTCTATGTGGAAACTGAACCTAGTAATTATTGTCACAAAAGGTTAATGGGACTTTAAGACTGATATTATTTGCCTCTCAGACAACACATAATAAGCCAAATTTTCAAGTTCAAAATGCTGAAAACAGGATACAATTTGGCTGCTTCTAATTTCAGGCTAGCCTAGTGATACATAAATATGATCAGGAATCTGTTTTAAAAACAAAGCAAACAAATATATAGCTTCTGTTACATGTTGAAGGAAACTGATTATTGGCAACTTACAAAAAATATTTTGGATATACTTAAATAACTATCTTCTGAGGGGCTACACTGTGTTCTTTCAGATCATTTCAAAACCTGGAAAGGGGAGGAGGAAAGTTTAAAATAACTTTTAAAGAGGGACATCAAGTTCATAAGGTTATCTAAAGCCATGGTTAAATTTTGATGATTTGAAGATCCAAAGAGATAGATCTGACCATCATAATACTATCCCATCTACATGCGGCAATACAGATTTTGTGAATTAAATGCAAAACTGAAATCAGAATGAAGATTAAATGCTACTCTAGGTCTTCATCATCACTTTATCTAGATTATCTCTTATTTTCATGTCAAAGAAATATTTGAACCTACTAATTTTTATTAAATAGGAACCTGTATGTAACCTAAAGGAAACTAAATTGGTCTGTATGTAGAAATACACATATATTTATGTGTGTATATATATACAGATGCATAATAGAGGAAAAACACCAACCAAGTCTCTAATATTTAGAGTGCTAAAATTTCTAACTTAATTTGTAGAAAAACAATAAATCTGAAGGGAGGTATTCACTCAATTAAAATAACAGAATACTAGAGGTAATTCTAGATATACTACACCATAAGCATTCAAAATATTTGTGGCTGATCACAGCAAAAAAGACATTAATACTGGAAGAAATCATAGGCATATTTTTGATGTTGACATAGAGGGAGACAATTTAATTAATATTTACTGTGTACCTTCAGCAAAACATGATCCTGTTTCTTGTTGCTGGCATTCTAGAATTTTATTAAAAAAAAAAAAAGACTTGAATGTGATGTTGGGGAAGAATATCTAAATTTTGAACTGGTTACCAGTGTACTCTGGTGAAAGAAAGGAGTAATTTCACTTTAAAGTTTAGAGTCAGAGGAGAGATGTTCATAAATATAAAAAAAGTTTTAAAAGGAGGTCACTGTAAAACTTTTGATATTTTCCACACACATGCCTGACAAAGATAAAGGGATTTTTTTCCTGTAATTTTTTTTAAATAAAGGACAAGAAAAATCTAATAATGGTTTAATGTAGTTACAGGAGATCAACAAAGTGTGACATCACAATATCTCCTTCAATGACCTTAGGGATAAAAATAATTTCCCTTAAGTATCAGTCTACTGTCACAGAGTCCATTTTGAGAAAATACAGTTATAAAATTTATGGATCAACTATGATACACCAAAAATATTTTTCATACTTATTTAAATAATACTAAAAATTATCCAGGATAATCTTCTCTTGGGTTTTAATTCAAATAGCTGGCACATTAGTGTTAACTAGAAAGGTTTTAGATCATCTTGAACCAAGTTAAGTAAACTTAAAAAAAGAAGAAAAAAAAGTATTTTTCCACACTATGCCATAGAATGGAATTATATAATAGGATTGGCTAGAAAGAATACATTTATTATATGATCACACTG
Organism: Mellivora capensis; assembly: GCA_004024625.1. NCBI lineage: Eukaryota > Metazoa > Chordata > Mammalia > Carnivora > Mustelidae > Mellivora > Mellivora capensis. The sequence continues at coordinate 16,334 of PISX010009353.1, forward strand.
GCATTTCTTTAAAACTTAATTTCAAATTATTGCATTTGTTATCATTTAGCATATCATTATGCATAGGAGAATCGAATGTTGATTATCAACTGCAATTATGAATGCATTTCTTCAATGTGACAACTAAATTTTATTATTATGCCAAAAAAGTAAAAATGAACCTAAAAAACTTCACACTATTATGTAATTTTTGCAAACCATAAGTCAGGTCCCTATTGCTATTAGGTGCTTATTTCACTTCTTTCTCTCACTTTGACTTACAACTTTAAAGGGAGTTCTATGTGTATGAAGTGGTTTATGATAGGATAATCAAAATCTGAGATGACCAGAAGAAAAAGATAATCGTTCTTCAGATGTCATAATGTTTTTGCTCCTATAGAAGGAGCAAATATTTTGCTTTTTTAGTATTGTGTTGAATTGAGAACCACTCTGATAAAAATATTTTATCTTTTCTAAGTATTAGAGTCTGCAAAAAAAACAAACAAACCCCCAAACCCCCCAAATATATTCAGTAATACTGGAACGAGTTATTTACAGATAAAAACATCCTTTTAAAAACTTAGACTGCATTTTTTTATAATGGTTCCTAAGGGCAAAGACAACTTAAAAAAATTACCTAAAAATAATTTGTAGCATAGTATTAAGTTTATGTTAAAATTCACATATTCATTACTATTGAGATAGTGAAATTTTAATGAAGTAGTAAAATACATGAAAAATGAAGCCAATAGAACCTTGACTTTGTTGCTTTGTCTCAGAAAGCAAGAATATGACTTCCCATATTATATATCTGGCCAAATGTGCAGGATAATATACACAGTATGAGGACACTAAGTAAGAAGAGGTATATGAAAGACTCCAGTTGATAAACAACTACAACATGAAAACTGATGGTTTTTATAAATGTAAGGAGGAAAGTTAATCTGAATATTGTATTATCAATATTTTTCAGTTGTGAAACTTTTGATTCAACTATGTGATATATGAAAGTGTTATTCACACCTATTTTAATAATGTAGTCTGGTATTTTTCAGATATTCTCTTACTAAAAAATGAAATTTCCAGTTGTACCTAACTAGTTTTTATTTTATTAATTTACTTTTAGTATCTTTTTTTTAAGCATCATTCTTAATGCCAAACTGAGTTACTTTAGATTCTCGATCCACTGAAGTGAATCTAAAGACTTTTTAACCTCTTTCTCTTTCAAAAGATTCAACCTAGTCTACATAATTTTCCTCTTTCCTAGGTCTTTTATATTAATTGGGAAAGGGCTCTAAGATTTTTTGGTAAGATTATTTTTATAATGGCCAATTAAATGATGACAGAAATGGAAACTTTATTTTTTTCCCCAAAATAAACTAGGCCAGAAAAGGACTACTATGCCTCTTAAACTTATTTAATATAAAGAAAACTTACAAAGCATAAAGAGAATTTGAAGGTTTCTTATGGTGAGCTTCAAATATATTATTTTTTCCTGTTTCCTTGAATACCATTAAAATAGTTATCTTTGTATTTCAGGTGCCTAGTACTTTGGCACATAATAGAGTAAGTATCTGATGAGTTAAGATATCCAGTAACAATGCAACACATTACAAAATACAAAGACACACCATTTCAGCTCAGTAGTACTATTTTTTTTCATGCTGAGAAACAAAAAAAAAAGTCAATACAAGAAGGTGTAACTAATTTCAACCAACGGCTGCTTCTAATTATTAGTTATTTTTATCCCAGAACCAGGGTTAGTGTTTCATGCAGACCTGGGTTAGTAACTAGAATTCTGGAAGAAATTTAGTGACAATTTCTGAAATGTTTAGTATGAATGAGGGCAATGTTAAGTTTGCTTATTGTCTGAGTTACAAGCTTAGTGCTTGCTAGTTTTTAAAAAAGGAAATGGGGGAGAACAAAGGGTGTTTTGGTTGACACTTTGTCTTACCTTCAGATAAACAGAACTGATATTTAATGATCTAAAGAGGGAAAATAAAATAAATGAAACAATCATAAGGAGTGCAAAGTATCACAGAAAAGGAAGGCCATGAGTCAATTTATTTTCTTACTGATTTTTTTTCAAAATTAGTTAATTGTAAAAATGCAGTACCCTCTTACAGTCTTTAAATATTAAAAAATAATTTACTGTACCAAGCACTTCTAAATCTAGACAGTTGTTTAACTGTATTTGTAAAATTATAGACATAAGGCAATATTCTTGGCCATAAAATTTGATCCTCTGAAGGCGAGAAAGAGTATGTGCTCAACTTGTGTTTCTTTTGTAGATACTTCAGTAATGATCCCATGAAACACAATAGTCACTGGCCAGTAGCTCAGATAAAATGTGGTGCATGTACTTTTATGAAGATTGTTGACTTCTAAAGGAACTGCATTTAGGTAAAAGAAAGCATAAATTAAATTTATAGGCCAAATTCAGCTCTTAAAAAATGAAAAATGTATTTCAATGACTGGAGTTTTATTCAAGCAAGTTTCCTACTATTTTAAGAGTTTAGAACAAAAGGGTATTGCATTTCAAGTTCCAGTAATGACAAGTAACTAATACTTGCTTTTCAACTTACCGGCATCAGATGGTAAGTGATGGTAGGGAGCTGGAGAAAAAACCTGTGCTGCAAAATCTTCAAATGTTGTTGGTTCTAAATGGTGCTGGACAATTGTCTGCAGGTATCGTGCTCTCTCTTCATAGCTGATTTCCTTCAGTTAAGGATGTACATAAATGCAGCTTATAGTGGAAAAGAACAGAACTTATCCAAAAGGACTACTCTGATTGCTAAGCTATTACTTCTTAATGAAAGTATTCACTTCTCACATACCATTTCAAAGTATGGCTTCTTAAAGAGCAAAAAAGTACTGTTTTTAACATAAGTTTACTCTTCAGGTGATACCACTATATGTGGCAGCTTAAGAGGGAGATATTTATTAGAAAACAATGATAATATAACTAAACTGTTGAAAGAAAGAAAGGTAACTATTTACTTGAGAAAGGATTCAACTGCTATCAGGTCAGCCTAGGCTCATTTTATCTTATTAAATTGGCTTCAATCTGCAGGTTACCCTGAAAAGCACACAATAAATATTAGAATGTTGCTTAAACTACAGTCTGTAATTCTATATTTTTCATTTATAAAGACTTATTGTGAGAAATTCCTGCATATCTTCTTTTTCTAAAATCCCTGTATTTTCCCAACAATTGTTCTCATTTTGAATGGGAGACTACTGTTACTGTAATCCTTGAATAACTCCATGTGGTTAAGATAAATACACAGTTGAATCTGTATGTCAGGAAAAAATATCTAGTCAATTATAACACTGAAACAAGCAGGAATATTTGCAAAGAGTCCACAGGACTCCTAAATACCGTCTAACAAAGCATCTACAGGGCACTGACACTGACAGAAAAATACTGTACTTCCCTTTCACCACATTTTCTTCTCTGATATTATTGACAAGCAACCAGTACCTTGAAGTGTTGTTGCTTTGAAACAACCCACTCCAGGCTTCCTGTTTCAGCAGGCCTGACTGTGCTGTTAGCACAGAGAGGGCGAGAAAGAGAGAGAATATTTCTGTTGTTCACGAAAGCAACTATGGAAATGGCTGTCAAAATGTAGAGCAGCAGGCAGCAACATACAATTATCAGGAAAAACTCACATGCTGACTTCATGTCGTATAGTTCCTGAACTGAGAAATCAGTTAACCTTTCTTCTACAACTTTTAAAAGTTTTCCTGCTGTATCAGTGTGCTATGTTGACAGGCTTTACAGAAGACATTTCTGTAAGTACGAAGGCTAATAAAAATTTGCCTATTGATAATTCTTTCGTCACTGAGTATTTTTCAAAACCCATTATTTTCCTCAAAACTCTGTTCTTTTTTTAAAACTGAGATTCAATTACTGTAGCTCTTCATTTCTAGAAATTGTAAACTAATCCTACAACCAACGCCAAGAAAAAAACATTTGTAAGGAAGATAATTTAAAGTGATAATTCAGTCAGAGCTAACACAGCCATAGTTACATTTACGAAAGGTTATTGATTAAGAAGAGGCAAAAAGCTAAGAGTTAAAGGTAAGACTATACTCCTTAGGTACTTAGACTGTGCTGTCTTTTGCCCTCTAAACGGCTTGAGTACTCTCTTCTCGAATTACAACTTATTTTATGCATTAAATGTTGAAATCTGAATTCTAATTTCTTGCCACCCATTATTTTCAATTCTGTACACTGGGATTGAACTTTGAAGAATTCTACTTCTCAGGAGAAGATGCTATATTAAAATGATCAGTGGAAAGGATTTTATGGAATAAACATAGATATTTTTGAATGTTATCTTAGAAAAGTAATATAGCACACTTTAAAAAGGAGGTATATGGTTATAAGTGGAAGAGGATGAAACTGATGGTTCAATCTAAATAATACCACATATCTCAGAACTTGTTGGAAAGTACTTTTTTCATTGGGGGAGATTCACAGCTGCCGAATTTTCTGCAGTTAATAGAGTCCTTTGATTCACAGCAGTGCCCCTTGTACAAAAAATACTGGCCTTTGTGTATTACCAGAAACTAATTTTCTATTTGGCTGAAAAGGGAAAAATGGGGTTATTGCTTCTCCCTCCTACAGAGCTTTTCATTATGCCTGATGCACTCAACTTCTAAGCTCTTCTGAGAAAAAAAATAACTGAAGAGGCAAGAGGTAGAAAAATGAGCTTGTTAGCACATTAGAAGTGAAGTATCTTGGTGGGCCCTAGAAATTCCCAGTGGTGTGTTAACTTATCACTCTATGCATGCTGGCACTGATAGTCTCCCAATTGATCACTCTCTTTTCGCACCAAAGGTGCTGCCAGGAAGCAAAGGCTGAAGGCCCACAGGAGAACAGTCTGCTATCAAAACAAGCTGTTTTTAAAAGTCTGCTTGAATGGGTAAAATGCTTCATGAAAAGTAGGGTGGAGACACCTACCTGCTTTTAAAATGCTCTACTTTCAGAGGGTCTATAAATGAAATATTTTACTTTATCTTATTATATTTAGAGTTTACACAAAAAAATTAGGCAGAGAGAAAGCAAATATTAATATTTCTAAGGCCGGGAGGGTATTTCCAGTGTAGTAAAATTTAATAAAAGCATGAATATCTACATACAATACATATGGAGTACAATTCTATTTCACTATTACAAAACTCCGAAGAAACTCAAATATAAAGAAAGCTGTATAAACTGAAATTAGCCAGCTACAATGTATTCATTTTATATAAAAACACAGGATTTTCTTTTTAGTTAAAAAAAAATTTTTTTTTTAAGATTTTATTTATTTATTCGACAAAGAGATCACAAGCAGGCAGAGAGAGGGGAAGGGAAGCAGGCTCCCTGCTGGGCAGAGAGCCCGATGCGATGCGGGGCTCAATCCCAGGACCCTGAGATCATGACCTGAGCTGTAGGCAGAGGCTTTAACCCACTGAGCCACCCAGGTGCCCCTAGTTAAAAAAATCTTAAGTAAAATGATGCTCTAAAATGGTTTTTACAAGTTCAAGTCTAGGTGGCAGAGTCAGCGAAAAAATTAGTGGTTGAATTTAAATGAAAAAACCATAGCACTTTTCACAAATTAGGCATGCTAACATCTGCAAGTTTCATTTTTGGGGGGTTGTCTATGGTAACTCACTTTCTAAAAGCTAAATATTCTTTATAATTTTCCAAGTTTGATGTAGCCAAATCAACAACATTGAAACAAACCAACCTAATCTACAGTACTTACATTCCTCCCCCCTTCTAGAAGAGATATAAAGAACTCTACTTAAACCACAGTTCTGAGTCCATAAACAGGAAATTTCGTGATTGAGACGATAATAAAATCAGTTTATGGAGCATAAGGAATAACAAAGAGGACACTGGGAGATGGGGAAGAGAAGTGAGTTGGGGGAAATCGGAGAAGAAGACAAACCATGAGAGACTGTGGACTCAGAAACAAGCTGAGGGTTTTGGAGGGGAGGGGAGGGAGGGGTGGGGTGAGGCTGGTGGTGGGTATTAAGGAGGGCACATATTGCATGGAACACTGGTGTAGTGCATAAACAATGAATTTTGGAACACCGAAAAAAAAATTAAAAAACAGTGCTGTTAGCATCTGCAAATGGTAACCATAATCCAAAGTGGTTAATTCCTCTATCTCCTCATAATAGATCAGACACTTACTCCTTAAAAGGCAACTCTCTAGGGAAGAGTTATTAGTACCTATAAATTGAGTGGCATACACAAACTTGATCGCTAGCAACAACAGGATAGCTCAAGCTTTATTCCTACTGTGAGTGCATGTTGCCATTGGCATTGAGATTAAAAAAAAAAACGGGTGAGATGACAGATAGGGAATGGTAAAGAAATTCAAAGCAAAATTTGAAGTCTAAGTTGAATTAAGGTTTTTGTTGTAAATTTAAAACAACCCAAGCCAAAACTAGCTAATAAAACACCACTTGATGAGGGAGACTTTTAGCTGGTAGGAATCTTTAATACAGAACTAACCAATCAAAAGAAATAACACACAGGTGCTGCAATCACAGCAATATAATTATCCACTAATCCTCCTTCCTTCTACTTTCTGCAAAAGCAGAAAAGGGGGGAAGGAATATTGCTATACTAAAAATAATAAAGGGAATTAAACATTTTTTCTAGTATAAACACTTTAATCTGTGCTTCATTTATGTTAACATTGTTATTCATTTTAGGTAACTACTTTTTTTTTAAAAGATTTATTTATTTATTTGACAGACGGAAATCACAAGTAGGCAGAGAGGCAGGCAGAGAGAGAGGAGGAAGCAGGCTCCCTGTGGAGCAGAGAGCCCGATGCGGGGCTTGATCCCAGGACCCTGGGATCATGACCTGAGCCGAAGGCAGAGGCTTTAACCCACTGAGCCACCCAGGCGCCCCAGGTGCACCCCAGGTAACTACTCTTGATTTTAAACTTACATATGAAATTATTTATGGCCCTCTGTCACTGTGTCAATACCAGCTGTCAAGAAACGGGGGTTCAATTTCAGCCTGGTCCTAGAAAGAGATGCATGAATTCTCCGTGCAGCAGTATATGTTAAATGGGGATACCACTACCTGCTCCTATTTATGTAATAGGGATGCTGAAGATAAAGGATATAAATATAGGGTAACCCAAAAGTCCGCCTACATCTGTGTTAAACATAGTTTTTCTGACTTTTGGTTCAAGTCTTTGTAAATAGCAGGTGCTGTCTCGCTGAGGGGATTTTTCAACATCTATTTTAAGGAATATACCTGCATTCATGTGCAAGAACTCCGACAATATTTCTTGTTTGTGGTATGTACAGAGGGACTTTTGAGTTATTCTGATGAGAGAAAATGATTTCTCATGAGAAAAAGACAATATGAGGAAAAGCTACTACAGAAGAATAATCAGTACACTTTCCAATTTTACTAATGCATAAGGAGGATACAGAAAAGGTAGGTTTGGTTTTAAAGAAGCAACAACCTTTCATTCTCTACAACCATTTTCTTAATCGAATGTAATTGTGAACTGCTTTTACTTCAAGTTTGAAAGGGAAAAACCTTCAGTTTTGTGATCACTAATTCCAAAGCATGCCCAATAGGTCTTATAAACATTTAGCTCAAGTGTAATTGGTAACTAGTCTCCAAAAAATGGAAGTGTGTGTGTGTATGTATAATGTACATAGCAAGAATGAGTATGAAATATTTTTCACCAAAAGTAGTTCTGAAAATTACAATTTTAAGCATATGTCTGAGATCTATTACTGCTTAATTTCCTCTTAAGTTCAGATTTAATGTCTTCTTTCCTAAGCAAGAAAGAAATATTGGCTCCTTTTTACATAAAGGCAAAGTGTTAAGTGTTCATATCTACACTCAATATCATGGCCTCAGAGATTTAAGACCCATTCTGAAATTCCTAAATTAGTAACCACTTGCCTGCACTCAGATATTTCTGTGGCTTCATTGCTGTTTTAACGCTTAAGGATTTTATCTCCCTTCTCTGTACGGAAGATTCCAAGAACAGTAATTGTAGGAAGAGGGAGGAGAGTTCTGCCTCCTGACTTAAAATATGGAGAGCACTGCTTACAATATTCACCAAGTTTCTAAGACGGTTGTGGTGGGAGTTTTCACATCACAGAACTCGACAAATGCCACAAATCAGGGCCTCACACTGTTCTCAGAGCCAGCTGTTAAACACTAAGTATGCCTTTTTCTTTGTGCTTGTCCTGCAAGTGGGGAGACTAATATTATAGGAGCAGAGACCATGTCCTTTTTATTTTTCAATATCCAGCACCTAACACAAGACCCAGAAATACTCAATGACTGTTAAGTTATAGAAGGAATGAATAAAGCTGGTCTGATAGTTGATAAGGAGACTGTTATGCACACAACCTCCTTCCTTTAATCCCAGTTTGGCTCTCCAGAAGCAAAACCCTTTGGGGCCAATATGGTTGGGACTTTGCTATGACTGGATTTAGAGACAGAGTTTGAATCTTCCTGTGAGAGTTTGGCTCCACCCCTACCCTTGATCTTCCTGCCTTCTTTCAAAGAGGAAAAAGCGAATAAAACATGTATGTATGTATATACACATGAAGTATAATATTAAAAAAAAACCCAATAACTTTCCCCCCCAAATCCTAAAAGCCTAAAACAGAAATTCTTAAATGCCTAAAACAGAAATTTCTTTCTATAAATCTTGGAAGTAATTACAACTCATTATAATTTAACACTGAAATACTTTGCCCCACTGGTTGTGACAATTTTTTAAGTTTAAAGAAACCTTTAAAATGTTCATGAATTCTACAATGGTATGAGGCAAGAAATTTAGTTAACAAACTAATTCTATTCATTTCAGTGGCCCTCTGTAAAGAAAGGAGAAAGGGAAGAAATGCTGAAAAACTCTCTAGATAAAAATCAAATGAAGGGTAATTTCAAAACCATTTTAGGCAGATTTCTTTTTTTTTTTTTTTTAAAGATTCCATTTATTTATTTGACAGAGAGAGATCACAAGTAGGCAGAGAGGCAGGCAGAGAGAGAGGAGGAAGGAGGCTCCCTGCTGAGAGAGCCCAACATGGGGCTCGATCCCAGAACCCTGGGATCATGACCTGAGCCGAAGGCAGAGGCTTAACCCACTGAGCCACCCAGGCGCCCCTCTTTCTTTATTTTTAAGGCAGATTTCTAAAACTGCTCTGGTACACTATAAGAACAGATGTAACAATACTCTTGGAAAATAATATTCAGAAATTTAAATATTCAGGTTTTTAAAAAGGCTCTCTTGAGAGGGTTTATCCCAGGGTATCATTTATTGAGACTATTTTAGGACAGTATGATCTAGAGGTAGGATACAACAATCATCTGCCAATATTACTTTCAGGAAAGTTAGCAAAATCTGCAAAATGTTTATTCGGCAATAAGCTTTGCCTGGATGGAGAATACAGACAGAGATTTGCTCGGAAAAACAATGCTGATCTGTAGAGTTGGCACTAGAACCTTGGTCATTTAATAGTCCAGTGCTCTTTCTATATCCAATCTCAATGATTTCAGTTTTGTGTGGGGAAAAGAAAAGGCATAGAGACATTTTAGTTAGCTCAGGGATGGCCAGCACAAAGACTGTTAGCTTAAATTTGAAAACCGCCATTTTTGAAAAATGTTTGTTTATATACTAGATACCATATACAATACAGGAAAAATCCTTGGCATGCTCTAATAACAATGACAAAATAAAGCACATTTGGATTTTTAGTTCTAAAAGGCCTTAAAATATCCTCAAATATTCTGAAGCAATGTCATTACACAGGATCTTGGAGAAATACTGAAAAATAAGAATTTTATGGAGATACCGATATACGTAGATATATTTTGCAAGTACATCTCAAGGATCACATGGCTATTAGAAGTAGTAAAGGGTCATATTTTCTTGAAATATACGGTGCAACTAAGTACCCCATGGCCTAGGCACTCCTCATTTATAAGATGACAGTAAATTATATTTGCTTACATTATAAAGCAAGATCTAGTAAATTAATACTCCATTTCTTTCCTACAGTAGCTAATTTCTTCCAGACACATGCAGTGTAGCTCACATAAAGTAAAAATTTCCCCTAAGTAAATGGAATGAATCTTGGTATTAATATTGTTTATTTGTACTACCTTAATAGAAATTCTTCTGAAAGTCTGCAACAGGTTATAACAAATTATTGTGTATGATTTTTATGACGCATTATACTAATGAAATTCTTTAGTAGTTGCTACTACCTATGCAATGAAGGAAAAGCTGTGATTTGTCAGAGTAGACAAAGCTGGGCTTTAATCCATCCTTTTAACCATACTGCCAAGTCTATATTGTTTTCACTGCGTCTCAATTAGGAGACAGGCAGGACACCTGGTACTTCTTTATCTAAGTCCCATGGGCTGCCAGATGACTCAAAATCCATAACAGGTGCTAAGGCAGTGTGAGGATAGTCCTATTATTGAAAGCTGGAGTTGAATAAAATCTGGACCATATATAATTGCTCATAAATCAGTCAATTACTAAATGAAAACATTAAGTAAAAAGTTGATAAGCCCAATTCTACCAAAGTTCATGTAAATACATTTAAAAAGATTAACCTTAAATAAATAGGATTAAAAATTTAAACCTCCCTAAAGGTTCTGAAAATCCTTCCTGATTTAATAATCCAATAATCACTGGTGGTTTCTAAAAAGCACTAACATGATTATGAAATATGTATATTCCACTTTCATGAAAGTTGTATGAAGTAAAACACCTAAAAGAAAAACCGAGTTACTTAGATTTCAAATTTAATGAAGTTAAAATTTTAGATTCTTATTCTTGGTAAGATGTACTTGAAAATATTATCATTAAGTAATAACAAGACTTTCAAAGTTAACAGAATCACAAGTATTAGTCTAAGACTTTAATAAACATTGGGGGATGACTAAAAACACTTTGTATTGTTCCTTTTCAGAACAAAAATTTCAGTGCATTAAAATTAAGGAAATGTATGTGTTTGAACTAAACATTAAACTTGGATTCATGCTGGAAGATTGCAAAAAGGAAAAAAAGTAAGTGAAATTTTACAGTGTACAATTACTTATGTGTTATCTCTACCTAAATGTGTACTAACTTAATTAAGATTTTGTTTAAATGCTCTAATTATCAGGAGTACAGAAAAAGTGATTTATTATCATGGTAAGTAGTTACAAAGTACAACAAACTGTCATTTAAGACTGTGTCATAGAATCTATGATAAACAGTATATTGGCTTAAACTAATGCACTATATGCCCCTAGGGAATTATGGGCTTAGAGACTGGACTTTAACATCAAAATCTACCCATTAATCTTGACTTAAATATAATCTATTCTGCAGTAAAAGGAAGAATGGGCATTCAATGAATTACTGTTTTTGAAATACTGCACTGGTGCCCATTTACTAACAGCATTTAAGGGGACATGAGGAGATGGACGACTAGTAAATTTTACAGACTGTTACTATTTCACAAACATGCATTTGATTTTTCACCAACTTAGCAAGACTATCCCATTTAAAAAAATTTATAAATTAACGGACATGTTGCAGAAATTATAATACTGCAATATAATTTAGTCAACTTAGGTTCAGCTGAAATCATCATCTATGGAAATATGCTATAGGGTCAGGATCCTGGGGGCTGAAGTAAGCTGAAGTAGATCATTGTTTCTTTGCATCAGAACCACCAAACACTTGAGTAGACCAACCAGAAAAAATGGAAAAGCCAGCAGTAGTGTTTATACAAATCCCAGGGCATACAATGCTTCATAAAAAGGGAAACAGCCCTCCTATTTTTAAATATACCTGAAACAGACTTCAAGGAGAGAAAGAAAGAACCAGAAATAATTGAAATAGTTATCAGCTATTCATTTAAATGATAAATCTGGTATTTAACCCTAAGATTTGAGGACTAGTTTATCTACAGTGGATTATTTTAGCACTTGCAATTGTTATGCATAAGATTAATTTACATTTCTATATTAATGTAGCTTGTAGGTATTCAGATATTTAGAATATCTAAATATTCTAAATATCTTAAATATCTTAGATATTTCTAAAAAACACACAGTATAAAGGAAATTAAGCCAAATTTGTGCTTAACTTTATCTGGTATATGGACTGTGCTGGTTTAAATCCATTTTCCCTTATTCTAAATTAAAAATTTTTTGTGAAGATTAAAAAAATACATTTTCATTTAAACATAAAAAAATATCATATCAAAACTGACTTTTGCTCTGTTATAATCTGGTGGGTTTAAAATGGATAATGCCATGTTAACAAGGAATTACTACAGGTGGTTGCTTAAATATATTTATTTGCTTTCTTTTTTAGTAGGTATGTGCTAAATAAAAGTCAATACTCCTATCCAGAGTAAGTAAATGTAGAAACATCAGTTCTACAACAGCTATTTTTGCTCCTTCTCTTTTCGGAACAGCAATTAGTAAAGCAACCCCTTCCCCTCCTCCCTAGTGCTGTCAAGCTGTTCAGAGCAGTTTGCAACTCGACAATGGTACCATTGTGAATGCTCTCTGGGCTTCCTTCCCACAGAGAGTTAAATGGGCAGTTCCTGCTGCCCATGATTGGTGTCCAGTGAAATAATACTCAAGAGCCAGGTTTTATCAGCTTCACGCCAAAGAAGTGAAGCCAGGGAACCCAAGCCTTCATATCATACTGGACCATATGCCAACCCTGATGGCCCCAAAGGTTTATCACTATGAATCAGGATCCATCATGTCCCTTGTGAAATTTCACTTCACATACCTTATGTGAAATGCAAAGCTTCACTAAAAACCAAACCTTCTTTACAATTGGCATGAACAGATGGACGGTAACAGTGGTTTGGCAAGCAAAAGTTAAGATTTAAATAGGCTGTATTCTAGTGTTTGAGAGGAAAAGCAGTTAGAAGAAAATGGGGAGATTTGTGACCCATAGTTTAATTTTAATTCCATTATTGAGTTATTAAAAATTCAATGGCAAAACCCCTTATGTTTAGTAAAAGGAAAAGAATGGATTAAAAGCACTGCAATTCCTATGTCAAACAAGGTTAAAGACTAATTTCAGCTTTACATCCTTCATTCTTTGCTCTCTGAAATCCACAAATAGCATCTAAATCTACTGCTCTTTTTATATTTAAACAAAGACTAGAATAAAACTTGTACATTATGCAGTAGGTGTAGTGAACAATAATGTGAACATACCAGTGCACCTTCATCACTAATATAAAAAAAATAAGGGTTTAACAGAGGAAAAAAAAAAGTCGCTGTTCTATCCCACAGGTGAAAATTTAATGAAGATGGAAGTAGAGAAACTTCATTTTGTTATTTTTAAAGACAGTTCAACACCTGATAGAGTTCTTTACCTTCCTTGTACTGCACACACTACGATATGATCCAACTGTTAAGACTGGCATATGCAGACCATACTGCCGCACTGGATTTGAAAAAACAGGTAAGATGGTGGTAGTGCTTTCTTTTCCTTTGCTATTTTTGCCACAAAGCCAATGTGCTATCAGAATAGGATAAAAAAAAAAAATGCCTCATTTATCAGTAACATAAAAAGGCTTAAGAGTGTGTAAAAGCACAAAAAGGCTTAAAAGTACTTTCCAGGAAACGTGTAAAGAAGGCTTGTTATGCAAGAATGTGAGTCCATCATAAAACTTAAGATGACGAAAATTTCAAATGCTTTTTGAAATGGCAAATGTATGTAAATATTATCAAACATTTAGAGAACTCCTTAGTCTTATTGCTAGCTATTACTGTTAACTAGCCTGGAAATTATACTATAACTAAGTATAAAAAATTATTTAAATAATCTATAGACTAACTCATTTTAGAAAGGCTTTACTATAAAAGGAAAATACATTCAACTTTGCTCTGCTATTCAAGACATAAAAATTATATAAAAGCAAAAGGAACTGTCACCTTAGACACTGGCTGTTGTATTATCGGTAGTAACATCACAAAACCAAGTTTATGTTTTGTTTTTCTGCCTGACTGCATTATTTGGTTTGGACCTCATCTGCTATTACTCTTTGCTTTGCTTTTCACTCAATACTGAGGAACTCCTATCTCTCAGCCACGTTACACTTTTATCCCTTCGTGCTTCCCTGGTAAAACCATTCCTAATTTCCTCCTCCCCACTATCCTCTCCCACTTTAATAAAATTAATCACTTTTACCATCCTACTTTGTAGATATCACTACTGCTGGACTCCTCATCAGAGGACACTTCATTCATTCACTACTCACTCATTCACCCACCCATCCTTCTCTCTAGACTGTACCAGACTATACGCTTTGAAAGCAGTGACTCTTTTTCTATCCCTAGCTTTTCTCTCACAGTGCCTCCCATATAGTAGGTAGTCAAGAAATATGTGGTGAATAAATGAAAGATCCCAAATTGCTTAGCAACCCTTTTTTTGGGGGTAAAGAAATATAAACTTTTTTTTTTTTTACATGAACAAGTTTGGATGCTACTACTCAGCCTCTACTGAGATAGTCACTTTTTCCCCTTTTATAATGACTTATTTCATAAGATTTTATTCCTTTATTTCTGAGAGGATCTTAAACATACTTATTTTAAAGTCATTTTGATGTTGTTCAGTATAGCCTTTTTTTAAATACTTAAATCTGTCATTGGGGCATTAAGTGTTCTTGGAAAGAATAAAAACTGAAAATATCTCTGTAATTAATATAATGAAATGGAAGTTGCTCATATACTGAAGTCATTTTTATGAGGTCCCATTGTTTAAATACAGGAAAAGTAGTTATTATTGGTTTTTATTAGTAAAATAATCATCTCTAGAGAACATTAAAAGATGCCATTTTCAGACATTGGTGCAATTCTATAGAATAAACTTCACTATTATCAAAAATTTATTACATAGCAGAGACCTACATTTATTGCCTTTATATCTTTTTGAAAGGACAAAGGCATATTTGCTAGACCAAAACTAACAACTTTAAAGGCATGCAATAAAATATTCCCACAATGATTGTACAGAAATCTCTCAAAATACCAATAACATCATCAATAGGCATATATTGCCATTTAAAAAAAAAGATTTTTATTATTTATTCAACAGAGAGCTAGAGAGCACAAGTAGGCAGAGGGAGAGGGAGAAGCAGGCTCCCTGCTCAGTGGAGAGCCTGATGTGGGGCTCGATCCCGGGACCCTGGGATCATGACCTGAGCCGAAGGCAGCCGCTTAACTGACTGAGCCACCCAGGCACCCCATATTGCCATTTTTTTTAAAAAGGAAAGCTGAATAAAATAAAACTGATATAAGAATATATTAGCATCACAATAGAAGAGTTGCACATATCCAGGGTTCCTGTTTACACTGTGTACATACATAGACTATAAAGTTTAGCAGTAAAATCCAGGCCAGGAAGGGGATGTTTAATCACAAGCTTTTAAAACAAACAAAACCCTTCAACAGTGATGCCCATTTCTTCAAGAGAGGAGACTGAAATGCTCCCATTACAGAGCACATTGTTAAGTAAGTAAGAATGTTTGTCTGCTTTTAGAGAGGTCCTACCACAATGGTTAATATCAAAGGCACCAAGGCTGCAAGTATTTCAAAAGCCACAAAGCCTGGATCACTTAGTTGGTGAGACATTTTATTTAAAGAATTCTCTTCTTTTGAAGTATGAATTCTCTTCTTTTGAAGTATGAGTGACCACAATCATAAATCTTGGAGTTTGTAACAAATAACCAATTTGTCCATGAAGTTCTACATACTTTCATTTAGAAAGTATGTAGGAAAGTATGTAGAACAAATGGCACTTAAGGTATTGAGGGCTCCTATTGGAATCACTCATGTAGGTGATGCGAAGGTTCAAGAAGTGAAACTCAGCAGTATGTAGACTCCCACAGCTGAAAGACTCCTTTCAGCTCTCCTATGGCTACCACCTTCCTGGCTGTTCAGCAGGGAGTGTAAGCCTTCAGGACTATAACCATTGCTGCCTCCATCCTTGAGGAGTGGGGGTGGGGGACATTAAATTGTACTCCTCTTAAGACAACATCTATCTGTCATTTCAAGACACAAGTGTCTTTGGCTCACTTTTCTCCTTGATAGATCCTGCCTGCCCCTCTGCCCCACAAGAAGTGGAGGGGGAAACCTCATTGACTATTGATCTTTGAAAATTATTTTCATTAAACTGTAATGCCCTCTAATAAAAATATAATGAATCAGGGGCGCCTGGGTGGCTCCGTGGGTTAAAGCCTCTGTCTTCGGCTCGGGTCATGATCCCAGGATCCTGGGATCGAGCCCTGCATCAGGCTCTCTGCTCAGCGGGGAGCCTGCTTCTTCCTCTGCCTACTTGTGATCTCTGTCAAATAAACAGATAAAATCTTTTAAAAAAATATAATGAATCAGTCAAAATACAACACCCTTGTGTGTATGCTATTTTGGCTTGTTCATGTATCAGAGGCAGTTTCTACTGTTGTTAGGTTTCCTTTTCTTACCTATCCAGCATGTTCTTACAGTTGTAGCCTAGACTAATACAAACCACCACATATTACAACAATGAACAACTTATTTTTAAAAGTACATGGGGGAAATGAATAGAAATTTTCTGTTAAAGAAAAAATTAACAGTTCATCCATCCACCCATGAATCCATCTACCCTAACCTGTACTATTACAATAAACTGCCAGCCACTTATTGCTGTGCTAGAAGTTACCAGGATTAGTAAGACTTATTAATATATGCATACACATCAAGTCCTATAACAAAATGTAATAAGGCAGTGTGTTGCTTAGTGAAGGAAACTTCTTTCTTTCTTTTTTACAATGTTTGGGTCATGCAGAACGAGTACATTACATGGAAGATAGTAGAGAAAGGCATTCATGGGGCAAAAACATAAAAAGAGAAGGGCATTCAGGGATGATCTATATGGTCTAACTAGACAGGGTGTCTTGGGTGTTAGTGTGGTAGGACATGAGAGTAAGGATGGGAGGAGGCAGAGCTGGAAGAAGTACAGGTATGTACAGTAAGAGATACGAGGTTGAGAGGGTTAAGCTAATAAGCAATGCTTGCATGTAGTCAAAGAATTCACATAACAATTTCAGTACAGTCAAGAGCAGCACAAGTCTTTTCATATACTTACATATACTTATATTTGTGTCTTAGAGGAATATTTCTAGTGTACAGCATGAAATACCATCAAGTATCAGATAACTATCATTTTCTGAGCTCCTGCTACATGACAGGCTACTTAGTGCTTCATGTAGATAATTAAATCCTTACAGCTGTCTTGAGTTTGGTATTCTTTTTACAGATTAAAACAAAATTTAAGTGGTTCTAGACTTTGAAACCTGGGCTGATGTGCCAACCAATCAGCTTCCACATTTTAAAATATAATTTATAAATTAAGGACAGTCCATATTTATGAACATTATCTTCTGAAGAAATAATCTTCAGTGGCTCAGTGGGTTAAAGCCTCTGCCTTCAGCTCAGGTCTTGGTCTCAGGGTCCTGGGATGGAGCCCCACATCAGGCTCTCTGCTCAGTGAGGAGCCTGCTTCCCACTCTCTCTTGCCTGCCTCTCTACCTACTTGTGATCTCTGTCAAGTAAATAAATAAAATCCTTAAAAAAAAAAAGACAGTATACATAAAATTATGTAGTTTCTCAATAAACTCACTTTCTACTAACACAAAATGGCAGCAATATTGATGGGCCTCCCTAAAAGGTTTTATAATGTTCTATCATAATGAATGGCAAACTACATTAGTGGAGCCAATCAATTACATTTCATTTCATTTTGGCTCTCATACTTTTGCAACAAGTTCTTTACATCTGAGTAGCAGAACTGCAGGGATAACAAACTGTGACTAATTGAAGAATGATCATTGACTTCTGGTAATTTGCCTGATAAAGTTAAACAGAAACCCAATTCTGGCATTTACAAAAAGGTCAAATCTAAACAGATTAGAACAAATCAAATAATATTGGTTTGGTAGGAAAGAATATTAAACCTAGAAAGAATGTGTTTTTTAAAGATGCCATTTAATTTTACAATATCCACATAGTGTGTATTTCAGAATATCACATACATATTATATACATACATACATACATACAAAGCCCCTAAATATAAATTACAAGAATTGTAACAGATATGCTACATTCCATCTGCTAAAATCTCATCCTCTGAGGCCCAGATTTTCTACGCATTCTTCCTTTGTTTTCTTACTCTCAAAGTAACAACTTCTTCCTTAGAACTCCCGCAGCATTTTATGTATAACCTTACTATGTCATACTTTATAATTATTAATTTATATATTATTCTCTCCTCTATTAAAGTTTATTGGAGAAAAAGTTACCATCTATAGCTGCCCCTTGAAAAACATGGAGACTGGGGTGCTAACACCCCATGTAGCCCCCAAATCTTTTAACTCTCCCAAAACTTAACTACTAATAGCTTACTGCTGATCAGAGATTTACTGGTAAGTTGATTAACATATATTTTGTATGTTACATGCATTTCATACCGTATTCTTAAACCTGTGCAGTTCAAACCTATGTTGTTCTAGGCTAGGCTATGATTTGTCTCTACATGTTTCTCAAATCTTTACTACTATCATAAAAAGTGATCAGGAAATAAATTTGATAGAATAACATACAGTTCTATTTCTTGAGCTGGAGGTAGTTAAACTTAGTTATTCACCATATACTACATTTAGAATTTATGTTCTTATTTCAAATTATATTTTACAGTAAGAAAGTTTAAAAAGAAAAATTTAAGAAAATGGGTTATGTGAGACAGTTGATTTTATCAACTTGACTAGGTCATGGTATCCGGTTTTTGGTTAAACACCAGTCTTGGCATAGCTGTGAAGATATTTTTTCAGATGTGATTACCATTTAAAATCAAGAGACTTTGAGTATACTCTATAATGCATGTGGGTGGGCCTCAACCAATCAGTTGAAGGATTTAAGAGAAAAGACCAAGGTCCCCATGGAAGGAAGGAATTCTACCTCCAGATGCCTTCTGACGCAGATTATAATATCATCTCTAAGAACTCCTGCAGACTTCACACTTGCCAGTCCCCACAACTGTGTGAGCTAATTCCTTAAAATTAATCTTTCTCTCTTTATGTATATATGTACCTACATTCTATTGATTCTGTTCCTCTGAGAACCCTAATACAACAAGATTATATGCTATTAACTTCTGAAAATTTCTTTGCATAATCTATTAAAAAAAAACCGTACATATATAGCATAATACTTAATATTTGTACATAGTTGAAATATCTTTAGGATCATAAAAGAATTGCTTTAAAATATTTATTTAAGGTATAGTATAATGATAGCTATGATCATGAAATTAATACTATGACATTATTATTCCCACTGCAAAAAAAGCCAAAAAAAAAAAAGAAAACAACAAAACAATCCAACTCCAACACATACACGCACATGCACACACACACATTCAACAGGTAACTAACAAATGATAGCTAAGATCAACCTGAAATACCCCTCAGGTTCACTAGTTACCCAGAATCTGCCTATTCTTCCTCCCCAGCATTGCATTTCAATTCAAATTGCATGATCAAACCAACAAATTGAGCTAGAGACCAAAAAAAACAAAAAAACAAAAAAAAAACAAAAAAAACACCACCACAAAACCACAAAACATCTAGCTGACAAAGACCAAGGTTGCAAGAAAATGCTTTTCAAGTACAAGTAACGCAAGAAATGACAAGTGAAGTGAAGGAGAGGTTTTAAAGCTTGAAAGACAATCATCAATACTGACAGATTACTGTAATTCTGGCTGCCAGCATGATCGATTTGGACAGCATATGACAATCAATATTGTCCTCATTTAGTGAACAACATTAGATTCATAGTTACAGAAGATGTTCCCAGGATAAAATTTAAACTGTATTTAATGATCATAAATAGCACAATTTATGCGGTGGAATCTTAGTGGGTACTTTTATTAGGCATAAAGTAACTAACACAGCAGTACGATTATCCAAATATAAGTGAGTTTATTAGATATTCTTTTATCCCTTTATTTCTCTTATGAGGATAAAGTAGTAACTGGTGGTTTTCAAAGCCTACTTCTATTTCAATTTCTGTTGTAATTTCTGTTAAGTTCTATTGATCTGTTTTAGAACACATGATTTTTTTTCCTTAATGGGAACTTACCTGGATTTTTCAAAAACATACATTTTAAAATTTAATATATTTCTGAGATATATATTTATTATTTAAAATTCAAAGGTGTCTATATTTCAATATCTTAAAAACACCTAGTTGTAAATTAGTATATAAGGTTGCATCTAAAAATCGAGTAATCTACTTGTATGAAATCACTTCCCTGGACATTTAGAATTAATACAGAACTTTGTGAATCCTTGTAAAAGATGAATATATATTACTCAGATGAGCAAAGGTTAGGAGCATCTTTATTATATCCTTAAATAGTATGGGGAAATTTCCATATAGGTTCTAAATTCAAGCTATCAAGTCAAGAAAAATTTCTTTAAGCTGTCTGATTTTATGTTTTTATTCTGAGTGTTCTAGAAGTGGTTCTGCTGATGGAAATTGCTCATGTTTGCTGTGTAAATAAAGTGTTCAATGTTTACTCTTTCAATCTGAAATTATCTCTCTTCATCTTAGAAATTTTCTCCAATGTGGTATCTATTAATGTCTCAGCAAGATGAGCTAACTATTAAAAAACTTCAAGAAACAGGCCTCAAAAATCCAATCCAATCAATTAACCTACCAACCAACCAAACATAAAAACCCAATTAGGCAATTCCTTGGTGTTGGGTACAGTTGTTTTATTATTGACTATAATCTTTACAGATAACAGAATTCATTGCTGCGCAAAATAATGTATCCTATTTCATTTACTAAGCACATCCATATTCATTACCTCATTTAATCTTCACAGTAATTCTGAGATGGGTATTATCTTTTTTTTTTTCCAGACAAAGAAAGTGAGGTTTAGAAATTCTGTGACTAGACCAAGATCACAAGGCAGACTAGTTAAAGTTTTAAATGAGTTAAGATCAGTATTTTTTTTAACTGCAACTCCAGCCACCATACCTATTTCAGATGCAAATCTGAAATAGTTCTCAAGAGTATGAATTTAGGTGCAGGAAAAAGAAATTAAGCCATAGCCCCAATAAATTAAATTTTGCATTTTTAACTACTTGGTAAGGTATGCATCTTAAATGTTTGTACTTTGGGTCAGAAATAGTTTGTGTTTGCTCAAAAAATTGAGTTCCTGTTTTATGATACAAGAGGCAAACAAGAGTTTTATACTACAGTCTAATCTCTCTCATCACTTTCTCAAAGAAATGGCAGAGGACACTAACCTTAGGGATGAACATCAGGATCAGGCAAACTGTAAGGAGGCAAAGGTCAGAAAGAAGACAACCTCAGAGGAGCTGACAATGTGGACAAAATTAGTTTACGGGTAATAATCTGTATATTCCTTGAAGGATTAGCTACCTTTTTAGAGATATTCAGGAAATAATAAACCAAATCATTACATTTCACAATGACCACTTCAAATCTGAACTTTCAACTTAACAGTAAGTGAAGATATAACCGTCACAAATAAGAAATGCTACATAAATGTCATTAAGCTTAATCAATGTACGATGTCATGATCTACTTATAGTTCCATTTCACAGTGTCAGAATACATGAGAAATTACATAGGAATCAGATTAAGTCAATTTTCATCAAAAGAAGAGAATGTATGTGGCAGACATAAATCCATTTCATGTGGAACAGAACATAGGATAGTTTAAAAGCCTTCCTTGTAAAGCTTAACAACTTATTAAGTAAAAGTAAAATAACTGAAATGTTTTTAATCATATAGAAAAGGTACAAGGAAACACAAATTCATTTTGGAAAGGAATATCAGAAAACAATTTAAAATTTAAAACTATATATATATTGGGGCACCGGGGTGGTTCAGTGGGTTAAAGCCTCTGCCTTTGGCTCAGGTCATGATCCCGGGGTCCTGAGATCGAGCCCTGCATCGGGCTCTCTGCTCAGTGGGGAGCCTGCTTCCTCCTCTCTCTGCCTGCCTCTCTGCCTACTTGTGATCCCTCTCTCTCTGTCAAATAAATAAAATCTTTAAAAACCCAAACTGTGTGTGTGTGTGTGTATGTGTATGTATGTGTGTGTGTGTGTGCATGTATATATATATATATATATGTATATATATATATACATATATATATGTATATATATATATACATATATATATATATATATATATAAAATATGCCAGGCATTGCTCTAAGAGTTTTACACATATTGACTCCTTCAGTTCTCATAACACAATGAGCTAGATGTTATCCTTCTCATTTATAGATATGGAAACTGAGGCTCAGAGAGGTTAAATAATGTGCCCAAGGCTAGATAGCCAAGGAAGTGATGACCAGCATCTGAGTCCAGAAATCTGTCTCTGGAAGCCATGTTTCTAAACACTCCATGTCCTCTCATACTTCCACATCTTTGTTTATCTTGTTCCCTCTGCCTGGAATGCTCTTCTCAATCTCATCCACCCGATTAACTCTATTCATCATCTTCCAATATTCAATCCTCATATTTCTCCTAAGTGTTTCCTGACACCACTGCCCCTTCCAGCTGAGAGGCTGCTTGTTATTATACATCCAGAACACTGTATGTAAGTAACTCTGTTACAACACATGCACTAAAAACAGTATATTTCCTCAACTACACTGACTACTTAATGATGACTATTTTGGTTCTTTTTATACATCTACAGTGTCAGAGTACCAGCAATACTCTAGAGTATTAGAGTACCCTAATGGGGCTCTAATTAATTAACCAAAAGATAAGTACTGACTAGTAGTATATAAAAGAGGGGCGCCTGGGTGGCTCAGTGGATTAAGCCTCTGCCTTCAGCTCAGGTCATGATCCCAGCGTCCTGGGATTGAGCTCTCATCGAGCCCTCTGCTCAGTCTCTCTCTCTCTACCTACTTGTGATCTCTCTCTGTCGGATGAATAAATAAAATATTAAAAAAAAGAAAATAAATCACTCAAATATCATAATTGCTTAAACATTGGGGAGGAACTCTACCATATATCAATAAACAGAAATTCACCTAACACATAAGAAATACTTACCTTGGAAAATAGACATGTATTAGAATAGAAACGATACTATTAAAAAGGATACAAGTTTTGGTACAATGGAATAAGAGATTTCAGAGCACGGCTTGCGTTTATAGCTGTTGCTCGAACCATAATGGGTAGGACCTTTCCATTCACAATAGCACCATCAAAAAGTGGACCAAAGAAGGGAACCTAATTGAGAATTTAGAACATAATTTTATACTCATATTGGAGAAGAGTTTTAAGAACCACCAAGACACTGCACACAAAAATGCTTCTACTTCCTCTTTAGTTCTTTCTTCGGGAGAAATACTATCCAAATTCAATTTTTTTCCATGATTAACACCAGGATAATAAACAAAAAATGCCAAAGGTCTACAGGGTTTACCATTCAAAAGAACTGTGCTTCACTTAACTAATTCATATTCCCTGATAGTTTTCAAATTTCTGTACCCTCAATTGTACACAAAAATCCAACACTGGAAATAATTCCTTTTCCTCCATTGAGTAAACACAGTGAAGATAATACATCCTTATAGGCAGCAAGTTCTTCATTATTTTTGTGTGATACCAGCTTTACTACAGAACTTAAAAGACTTTTATTACATGGTTTATTAGGAAAAAAAAATCTATGTTTTGGTAATTGGTCAATTTTATCAGATGATTGACAGTTTCAAAGTTATTCTGTTTGAATATGGTTGGTACAAATGACAGCTGAAGGCAAGGATATGAGCTGTGGCTAATATAGTAAATATTTCAAGAAATATGGCTTTGTGGCCATATGTTGTCCCTGATGCATATTCTTCTTTGATTTTTTATTTTTTTAAAAGATTATTTGAAAGAGAGCAAGCAGAGCCAACGAGAGAGAACATGAGTAGGGGCAGGGCGGGGGAAGGTGAGGGGAGGTGGGGGTGGTGGGGTGTGGATGTGGGGTGGTCATCAAACCCAGAACCCTGGGATCATGACCTGAGTGGAAAGCAGATGCTTAACCGACCCTCCTCTTTGATTCTTTTAAAGAATCAAAGAGGGGGAGGAGGGAGGGGGAAGTGGACACTGAAAACAAAACAAACACAAAAAAAAGAAAGAAAAAAGAAAAACCATTAAAAATGTAAGAACCATGAGTAGTTTGCAGGCTGTATAAAAATAGGAAGTTGGCCATAGTTTGCTGACCTCTGATTTAGATAAATCCTTAAAAAATCTGGCTGTGAGCTTAAATTCCCACCTGGGAAACTTAGTCTAATTCAAGGAATTCTAAAGATTCATGATCAACTGTCAAAAAATAGGTTTTCTATAAATTTAAAAACATTCAATTAAAAAAGTAAGAAAGACACCAAAACACTACCACACTTTTTAAATTATTTTGAAAGAAAATACTTCTGCAAGTGTATTTCAGCCCTATGGTATAAGAGATCCAACTAGAACTTTTTTTTTTGGACTCTGTAGAACTTTCCTTTATTAAGGAACATGACTAAATAATCATGTAATCCTTAGTAAGCTATATTAACTAAAAATACAGAATGATTACTTCTTCTTGTGTCTTTTCGGAAAGTATAATCATCCTCTTAATAAAAGGTAATCCTTTTGTGAGTTTGGTAGAAAGAACTTCCACTCTGGCACTCCCATTTGAACACAGTTTCTTGCTATTTTTCCAGTTTCAGCTCCTTCTGAACCAGACTTAGACAATTTACATAGGTACCAGAGTCTGTGTCTCACTTCCCCCCGTTTTCACAGCCTGATATGCCTAGTCTAATCCTTCTGAAAGAAGAAACTCACAAACCCACACAGAGCTCAAAATATATTATTAAAATGTAACATAAGGAGTCCTTACCTCTGGTTTTTTCATTATCTGAATACTAAACATGTGATTTTTCATTGGATATATTACAATAAGGACATCACCAAATTCTGTAGGAATAATTCCTCTCCTGTAGTCTCTAGTATGCTCCGACCAAACAATGTGTACTTCGTCATTTCCCAAATGTCTCAACTGGAAAACCAAGAAAATAGTTCATAGTGCTTTAGAAAAAAGCATATAGCTCCTCATAGAGCAACTGACAATATGCTATACTGTACTATAAAAAGATTAAAAGGTAAAGAAATTTAAAAACGTAAATTTCATTTGATCATTTTTCACAACGCATGAAAACACAAACACTCAAAGCATTAGGAGACGCTGCAAAAGACCAGAAAATTTTCAGCTGTCAACAGTCAGTGGGAAGCAGAGAACTTAGAAAAAAAATTCACACACAGCCCAAATTCTCTTCTTAACTAGCAACTATACTAGTTTCCCACTACCAAACCTTTTACAAGATTGTTTAAATGTTGGGGCGCCTGGGTGGCTCAGTGGGTTAAAGCCTCTGCCTTCGGCTCAGATCCTGATCCCGGGGTCCTGGGATGGAGCCCTGCTCAGCAGGGAGCCTGCTTCCTTTCCTCTTTCTCTGCCTGCCTCTCTGCCTACCTGTGATCTCTGTCAAATAAATAAATAAAATCTTAAAAAAAAAAAGATTGTTTAAATGTTTTTAAAAAGTGAGCGATGTAAGATTCTTCTTTTTTTCTGACCATTCTCTCAAAGGGCTAATGAGTAGTAAAGTTGCCTTAAGAAGACAACAGGAAGAGAAGGAAAAGAAATAGATAATTCATAAGTTGGGTAAATAATCTATTAAGTAAGAGAAGGTTGACTGTATTTGGTTCAACATCTTTCCAAGGTTGTTTTGCCTGTGGAATGTTGTATATGAAATTCTTCCAAACAGACTTCTTGAAATGTGTTATGGACTCTCAAGATGTTGTTTAAATATTTGTAGTGCTTACAAAGGGGCCTTTGACAATCAGAGAGTTAACATTATAATGCTTAAAATTATAAAAAAAGCAAAACATCCAAAAGTTGAATTTCTAAGTTATAAGAAAAAATAAACTTAATACCCCTTAGTCTTGAGTTTTCTTCATAGAGATCATCGTATAAACATGTATTTTAATATAAAATTTGGTTATCTTAATTGATTCTGTCACTGCAAACACTTGAGTCCATTTTTGGTACATATCTCATATAAGCTTTTCTACTACTTTCAGATAAATGGACACACTGTATGTGTGACATGCTGAAGGTTTGGAAGAGAGAACTAGGATAAGTGTCATCAATAGTTTTTGATGAGCTAACATACAAGCAATTTCCGTTTTTGAAATATGCAATCTACTTGGCTTTAAGACCACAGAGCAGGAAAAAAGTTAAATGTGTGATTTCAACAAACAAAAAAGAAGTTAGGTCTAATTAATAAAAGGCGCTCTCTTCTGTTACCCTTAGCCCTGGAGTTTTTTTGTTTTTAAGTAAGCTCTACGCCCAGTGTGGGGCCTGAACTCATGACCCAGAGATGAAGACTTACTACCAAATGAGCCCGCCATGCGCCCCATCACCCTGGAGTTCTTAACCTGGGTTCAAGGGGTCTGTGAATACTTTAAAATTACATGTAAAATATTGTGTATTTTTCTGAGGAGAGAGTCTATCAAACAGGAGTATATAACACAAAAAACCCAAGAACCAGTGTTCTAGTGTTTTTTAAAGTCCCTAACAGCAGTCTATCTAGAAAATTCCAATTACTATGAATGTCATTAATGTATCTGAAAATACAAGGCAAATCCCTGAACTTTAACATTTGTATTCCTAAGCAAGAATACAAATGCCCCTCAAATACTTTGATGGATTATAAGACAGTACCTAGGCTGAATCGATAGACCAGAATCTATTATTTAAGAAATATAGTATAAAAATATTTATTTTCTTTTAAGGAGACTTTTTTTAGGCTCAAGTACATTAAAATTTTTTGATTTTTGGAAACCATAAACATACTTATTGCTCTAAATGTATGATGGTAAACCTAACCATCAAAATATTGTTTAAGTTTTAATTCTCATTATTTACACCATACCACACATATGTGTGGACACATACACCCGTTGAACAATATAAATTTAGTACTTAGGCTCTGTGACATTTTTAAAAACCAAACAGATTACACAACTTAGAAAAGCCATGGCTCTATAATTTCATTTTTTAATCAAAATACTTTAAAAATATCCTTCCTATACAGCCATCCCCATGTGTCAGCTTCCCTAATAGGTTTATGTTAACTGAATACAAAAGAAATGTGAAATAAATTTAACCAGGAGGGATGATCCAATCTAATTTTGATACATTAATGTCATATGCTGTACATGTTACAATAGCCGCCAGATCTAATACTAAGCTCCAGGCTATACTGAGATTTCCAAATGGCAGATTGTTCTAAGTGATATCAAGTATAATTGAGGTAATAAACGATAGTAAAAGCTGAGCACACTGTCAGGAAGAATTTAAGTATTTACTTTTTAAAATTAAATGAGTTAGGTTAGGAAAGACAAGACAACTGAAATAATGCAGGTCTCAATTTACAGAAAATTCCTTTTATTTATCTGCTACATTAACCCTTGAACTCTTGCCAAAGCTATCTATAATTTCTAGTGCCCACTTATCTAAAGAAATGGGAGAAAAGGACAACTAAAGTTTTATCATATAACCAAAGCTTGTCTTCAGATATCTACCACAGAGTCTTAAAAGTCTGTTATAGAAGTTTAATGGAAAAAAACACTATATTTTTTTACTAAGACACTGTAATGAAGACATTTGTGACAAAGAACCATGCATATAACAAGTCATTCTAAATATGTTCAAGCATTCTGAAGGGAAAGCTTCAAGAACATCCTTATCATTTTTTAAAGAGTAATTATGTTGTCATGATTAGGCATGTTTTTGTATCTTTAGGTCTTTAAAACCTGCAACACAATAAACGAAAATTGAGAAATTGCTAATTGCTATGTATATCTCATAAATTTTTGAAAGATTACTGAATGAATTTTGAATATTAACATTAAGAGAAATTTCAGAAGTACATTTGACATATTTAACACAGATACTTTATATAATATTTCATGTTTATTCCTTATCTCTTATGGACTTACAAGATTGTGTCCTCTGTATACTCTCCAGGTTTTTATATACTCTGAGAACTCTCAAGGAGTTCCTACCTATATGTTTTTGAACCCAGATACCAATCACTTCTTTTTTTTCTTTTAAGATCTTATTTATTTATTTGACAGAGAGAGACACAGTGAGAGAGGGAACACAGGAGGGGGAGTGAGAGAGGGAGAAGCGGGCTTCCCGCTGAGCAGCGAGCCTGATCCATGGATCCCAGGACCCAGATGCTTAACAACTAAGCCACCCAGGCACCCCACCAATCACTTCATAAACAGAGTACAAGACTTCTGTACATGGGATGAATTTGCTAAAATGACTGGCAACCAAATGATTCTTCCAAATTTACTTCAAATGCTGCTGAAATAATTTTATTTCAGGGTATATAATATAGGCTGCAGATTATCATTATCAATTCATGAAGATGAAGTACTTAATGAAATTCAACATCTGTAAAAGTGAAGTCCTCAATACATTATAGAGTATCAGCATCGGAAGAGACCCTAAAGCTCTGATTTCCCACCCAATACAGAACTCCCACTGCAATATCCCTGACAAGTTAATCCTGCCTCTGTCTGAATACTTCTAGGGTTGGGATCTTTACACCTTCATGAGTCAGCGCATTCACTTTTAAAGAGCTACAGTCATTAGAACATTCTTTATACTAAGCTAAAATTTGGTTCCTGAAGCTAGTTCTCCTAAATGAGCCTTACCAAAAAAATCCAGTCTATATTCTATATATTACCTTTTCAGATATTTGAAGATTGGCCCAATATGTATCTGAACTTTTCTTTTCCATGTTAAAGGTGTCTTTAGAGTTCCTCCTCTTATAGCTTACAAATCTATTCCTTATCTTGGATTATTACCTCAGTTTACTGATGTTTCTATTAAATTGTGGTGTCTGGAATTGAACACATTAATTAATATATGCTCTAATACAATCAGCTCATAGTGGGACCACTTCCTCTGTTAACTAAATTATTTCCTGCATTTTTACAAAGTTGGCTCAAATGGAAGTAGTAGTCAATTCAAACCCTTAAGTCTTTTTTTTTTTTAAAGATTTTATTTATTTGACAGAGAGAGAACACAAGTAGGCAGAGGCAGTTAGAGAGAGAGGGGGAAGCAGGCTCCCTGCCGAGCAGAGAGCCCAATGCGGGGCTCGATCCCAGGACCCTGAGATCATGACCCGAGCTAAAGGCAGAGGCTTTAACCCACTGAGCCACCCAGGCGCCCCACAAACCCTTAAGTCTTGTTCTTACAAAGTTCTAAGCAGGTAAAACTGACTGCTAGATCTAAAGGGAGAATTTCATATTTATATTTCTTATTAAATTTTACCTTGCCACGTTCAGAATATATTTAACCTATCAAAGTCTTTTTTATAGCCTGATTCTGCTATTCAGTGCACTGGTTCTCTCTGACCCAGATTTGGGTTATCCTTAAATTCAATATCCTGTGTCTTCATTTAGGTTTCAGATAAAAATGTCAAATGGGACAAGTCTGGGTAACGGCCTTATAGCAAGTCATTATAAATGTTCCTCCTGGTTAAAATAATATCCAACATTTATTAAATTCTTAACTATTCTAAGTGCTTTGGCATAACTTAGTTTTAACAACATGCTACAAAGTAAGTATAATTGTTATTACCCCTATTTTTACAGATGAGGAATTGAAACTTAAAAAGATAAATTCATTTGCCTAATGTCACATGACTAGTAAGTGGCAGTCAGAACTGAAACCAAGGCAGTCTAATTCCAGAAACCATACTTTAACCACCTCCCTATATGCCTTTCATTAGTAATTAATTTATGTCTCCAGAAGTGATTATACAACCAGTTATGAACACACTTACTGAACTATTATTAAGACCACATTTCTTCGGCTTGTTCACAACAAACAACTTAGCTAAATGCTTTATACTGTCAATGGCCTTCCCTGATCTGGTAATCCTATTAAAACAAATTCAGTTACTTTGATGTGATTTGTTTTGGTGAACTCATGGTGGCTCCTAGTGATCACTTCTTCATTTCCTAAGTGCTCACAAACCATCTGTTTAATAATCCTATTTTATCAGGCATTGACATGGAGCTCATGAATGTTAATTTTGGTAGTTATGGACTACTTCATGTCCTTTTATGAAAATCAGATGTTTGCCTATCTTAAGACAACAAAATGTTTTCATTTTCCATGATTATTTCAGAGATTACATTCAATTTTAGATTTCCTCAATGCCATGAAATATCATTCATCTGGAACTGTAAACTAGATTTCATGCAAAGTAACTATATCATCTTTCACAAAATCAGCTTCTCTCTGACTTCCCTACCTCTACTGAAAGTACCTAACAACTAATTATAATTACTCAGGGTCAAAATCTGGAAGTCTTCAATTTCTGTTTTCCTTACTGTATCAAGCTCTTCATTTTTTTTTAAACATTAGATTCCTTTTTTGTACTTTCCTTCCTATTTCATATACTGTTGTCCTAGATCATATGTTAGTCATCCTGCATACCTGAACAGTCCATGAGTTCTTAAAAAGCTTCTCCTCTACCATCTACTTTTCTTCATACATTAGCAAATACAGAGAGAGCTGACTAAATGCTTGTGCTGTTCGCATAGATACAATGGTGAAAAATCAAAACATTAATAAATGAATAATTACTGATATCGATAATCCTCTAAATACACTTCTCTGAATCCAAATAATAAAGAAAACTGATCTATAATGGTACTTGAAGAACGCACAGAAGTTAATTAGGTTAGGCAGTTTGGGAGATAGCGGTGTATACACGCAGAAATTTAAAGTGATTAATACTGCTTCCAGCCCTCATTTTTCCTGTTTTCCAGACAACCACATATAGCAAAATAGACACTATCAAATACTACTCAAGCCTGTTAAAAAAGCATACTTTCATACATTTTAGGATCATACATATTTTCATATGTTTACTTGCTATCTGGATCATTCATTTTTAGTAATTAAGAAAACCTTCTTGAAACAATAAGCATGGTATCTAGTATACAATTACCCCAGCAGAGTGGGCACTCAATACACATTGCTGAGTATTAAAAAGACAGTCTTGAAATATGTGACTTATTGAAATATGTGACTTCTGTGCAGAAGATGTGTTTGAAAAGACCACAGCTTGAAAACTGGTTTTTGAAATGTCTCAATAACCAATTGAAAAAAAGGCAAATCCCTACTGGACTTGACTTCTAATATAACCAGAAGCCTGGTGTATAATTTTCCTTTAAAATATTTTCCATCACAGAAACTCAAGAAAACAAAGCTATTATATTTGGAAATTGTTGGAGTCTGAAGTTTCAGAGAGGGAGAAGCAACAGTTTTTAGACACGTGGGGTGACTTCTTTTTTGGTTATATTTGGACAAACATAAACTTCAGAATTCTCGGAAGAACAGGGGAGGGTGTTCAAGTCTGTATGCTTGTTGTGTTGAAGAAATGGAGAAACAGAGATGGGAAAGAAAAAGGATAATGGGAGAAAGAGAGGAGACTTGAGAAAGGGCTCAGAGAAAGAGGAACTAGAACAAGACAGGATCAGGTTAAATCTAGTTATTACTATAACTTATCTATAAACTATAGCACTTATCTAGGTAAATTTTTTTTGTCATTACATAGTACACAGCATAAAAACAGAATTATCTGTAATTATGGCATTTATTTAAAGTTTCCACTTTGATGGTGACAGGAAGCGTAGTTCTATGAAGAGAATAAATTAGGGTAATGTGATAGCGTTACTGAGTGAAGGGGACTTCTTTAGCTAGAATGGAAAGGTCTCTCTGAGAAACTGTCATGTGAATCTGAGAATAGAGCAATGAGAATAAGAAAGCCTGGTGATGTGGTGAAAGAACATTTCAAATGAAAGAACAGTAAGTGCATACCCTCTGAGATGGGAATGAGTTTGACATGTTGGCAGGTTAGAATGACAGCCATAAGACCAGACTACTAAATGAAAAGGACAGGAGATGTGATCAGAGAGGTAGGCAGGCAGGTGGCCAAATCATGGGGCACTGAAGGCCATAGTGAAGAATTAGAACTTTATTCTACATGCAATGAGGAGCCACTGCTATCGCATCCAAATTACACCATTTGCAGTAGTGAGATAAATTTACTCTGAACCATTTTTATTTCCTCGTTTCTCTATCCTCTATTCTTATCATAAAAAGTAGATTTACAGAAATTGGGGGTTAAGGGTAGAGTCTAGAATATTAAAATAGAATTATGTATGTAAGACTGTTATTTTGGGATTAAAACCATGAGTATATTTCTATACCACTGATTAACTATTATACTAACTACACTTTAACTAAATAATGAAATTTTTATTATTATTTCTTAAATTTGTTTTTGAATTCATTTTCCAGACTACATTTAGCATAAAAGTTCTTTGGAAAGTAAACTATATTTCAATTTTATTTCTAGACAAAATAAAGAAAAACAGATTTAAAATTAGAATCAGACTAATCAGGTCAACAAAGCTGATTTATTTGGGAAACTATTGTGGCCAAATTCCAAAACAGAAAAGGAAGTGCTGTCCATTACACTAACAGTATTTCAGAGGTCATAAGTCCGTACTTAGGCTCCTCTTTCCCCTCTTTTGGGAGGTGCAGGAAATGACAGACTGTAATTCCAACTAAGTAAATTACAATGATCTCAACTTGATCTTCGTAAAACTTCTAACAGGGTGATTCAGCTACTTACAAAGCTTACAAGTGGCCAGAATAAGGAGACCAAGGAAATGAGACAAGCTCCTGTGAACACTTTATACCAATGCTTACAGTACTTGTGATATTTAAGAGTAAACAGAATAAACTCAGTTAAGTGATTATTTTTTCCCATCAATCTTCCTCAGATAGAGATAATTTATAGAACAGGTATCTTTGTCTAGGGTTATATGAGGATTTTTGATATGGTAGTGTATTTCTAAGAGAGTACTTTGTGCAACTGAATATTTGATTAATTTGTTCAAGAAGTATAGTCTATGTTGTAAAAATTCTACTGCTACTGTCTTGAGCCTTGAAAAAGCTTCTCTTCACAAGAAGTAAAACACTACACTTAAACAGGTTCAAGGATATTTACCTCTCATTCTGGGAAAATAAAATGTTTAAAAATAATTTACAAAATCACCACATGATATTTTAAATAAAAAATGAGAACTAAAATTAGTTTCTGTAAGATAGATATAAATGATTTTCTCCTTTCAAGTTTAAAACAAAGAACCAGAGTCATAAATAATTCTAGCTTGCCAGAGGCACAGCCATTTCTTTATACTGACTGTCGACTACCTAATTTAATTAGAGGTATTAAACTCCATGCTGAGGTCAACGAGCCTTACTTCCTCCAATATTACACTTCAACCAGTGCTCATTAATGTGTCTACTGAATGGATTAACACACCTAAAGATATATCTACAGAGGAAAGGGGGACAACCTAATGATATCCAATTGTTCATTTGTAATAGGACACATGTTCTAGGCCTCAACTTATTACCACTAATGTAGAATTTATTAAATTCAGGAGAAAAAATACCAATACAGAAAGTGATTTTTTATTAAGGAGAACTGGTGTAAGACAACTGGTTACCATGATTAAGTTTAAATATTTAACCTTTTATTAAAAAGAAACTGATACTATAATAGAGCTAAAATATAAGCCTGTTAGAAAAATCTAACATACTAGGACTCTGAAGAGCAGATTAATAACAAGATTCATAGGGAATTGGGAAGAGGAAAACTCAGTATATAGAGAAAAATAAATGCTAAGATTTTTTTTCCTATAGAAAGAAGGTTTAGAATAGTTACATTGAACTGTGAGAAAAGGTATATTTTTCCTTTCTAGTGAATTAAGTGAAATGTTGCCTCAATTTAGTCCCAACCTGACACAGATTTTATCTTTTTATTTTTTTATTGTTTAAAGACTTTATTTATTTATTTGACAGACAGACAGGGAGCACAAATAGGCAGAGTGGCAGACAGAGGGAGAGGGAGAAGCAGGCTCTCTGCTGAGCACGGAGCCTGATGTGGGGCTCGATCCCAGGATCCTGAGCCGAAGATAGCCGCTTAGCTGACTGAGCCACCCAGGTGCCCCAACAGATTTTATTTAAACTGATTTAAATTACCTTAGAAGATAAGAGAACTATACCCTTCTAAAATGATGTTGTTTTATTACCTATTGTTTGTAATTTTGATGGACTTCACTTTTATATGGTAGATGTTATACATGTGAAAGCAGTGACACTGTAACATTTTCTCACTAAAACAAACACTTTAAATTACTTTATGTAAAAAAGCCTATCTAGCAACGTGGGGAGTTTGGGGGGTAGGAAAAGAATAAATGAAACAAGATGGGATCGGGAGGGAGACAAACCATAAGAGACTCTTAATGTCACAAAACAAACTGAGGGTGGCCAGGGGTGGGGGGGTAGGGAGAGGGTGGTGGGGTTATGGACATTGGGGAGGGTATGTGCTATGGTGAGTGCTAGGAAGTGCGTAAACCTGGTGTTTCACAGACCTGTACCCCTGGGACTAATAATACATTATATGTTTATAAAAAATTTTAAAAATTATATTTAAAAAAAAAAAGCCTATCTAATTAGGGTAAGTATCTTCATTAAAGCAGGCATTAAAAAGAAAACCTAGCAGGTATAATTATTATAACAACTTAATAATATACATGCTTGCATTATAAAATTGTAAAAAATTACAAACATATGCTTACATTTTAAAAAGTCCCAATACTTCTGACATCTCAATATTAAACAACTGGAATATTATGCCATATAATTGTCTGTGTCCTTTCTTCTGATTAAATAACTGGAAAAAATACTAGCACTTTTCCAGTTGGAAAATTACCAAATAATTTAAAATTTAGTATTAGATTAAAAGGAAAAAAAAATGTCAAGACCTTTTCCTGGATGTAATGTCACCAAAATGGTGGGCCTGGAAAGCTCCAAGCTTTTGTTCCTCCACAGAAACACTGAAAAAACATGATCATATATACAGAAACCTCTGATTCCACAAAAACAGTATACATGTATTCAGTAGAGCTGCATGATACAAAATCAACACTTGAAAATCAGTTGCATTTCTATATACTAACAATGAACAGATCAAAAAGGAGATTACAAAAATAATACCATTTACAATTGGATAGAAAAGAATAAAACACTTAATGGAGAAGTTTAAAGACTACAGGAGTGAATGGAAAGATGTCCCATGTTCATGGAATGGAAACCTTAATTTTGTTAAGAAGATGATATTACCCAAAGTGATCCAAAAATTAAATGCCATCTCCATCAAAATCCCAACAAGGTTCTTTGCAGAAAAAAAAAAAAAGCCATCCTAGAATTCATCTGAAATCTCAAGAGAATTTGAATAGTAAAAATGATACTGAAAAAAAAGAACAAAGCTATAGGGCTTACATTACGTAAGTTCAAAACTTACTACAAAGCCACAGTAATTAAAGCATTAAATTAAAGCACCCCCCACAGACATTTAGAACAAAGAAAAATAATACAGAGCCCAGAAAAAGACCCTTGTATATAAGGCCAACTGATTTTTGACAAGAGTGTCAAGATCATTCAGTGAGAAAAAGTGCAGCCTTTTTATCAAATAGTGATTGGAAAACTAGATAATCACATGTAAAAGAATGAAGTTAGACCTTTATCTCACGCTATGTATAAAAATTAACTGAAAATGGATTCAAAAATTAAATGTAAAATTTAAAACTTGTAAAAATCTTAGAGGAAAACATATGGTAAAATCTTTACGACATTAGATTTGGCTGTGATTTATTGAACTGACACCAAAAGCAGAGACAATGAAATAAAAAACTGATAAACTGGACTCCATCAAAATTAAAACTTGTGCATCAAAAGACACTATCAAGAGTGAAGACAAGCCACAAAGTGGGAGAACATATTTTCAAGTCATATATCAGATAAAGGATTAACATCTAGAAGAACTTCTATAATTCAATAAAGATGCAAACCACTTAACTAAAAAATGAGTTAAAGACTGAATAGACATTTCCCCAAAGAAGACACAGAAATGCCAATAAGCAATGAAAAGATTCACATCACTAGTCATTAGGGATATGCAAATCAAAGCCACAATGAAATACCACTATGCATCTATTAGGATAGCTACATTTATTTTTAATGGAAAATAACAAGCATTGGTGAGGATATGTAAAAATTGGAATCCTTGTGTATTGTGGGTAGAAATGTAAAAATGGCAGTCACTGTGGAGAACAGTTTGACAGTTCCTCAGAAAGCTAAACATACAATTTCCACATTACCGAGGAATTTTATTCATAGGAATCTATCTAAAAGAACTGAAAACAGGGATTCAAAAAATACTTACATAACAATGTTCATTGCAGCATTATTTTCAATAGTCAAAAAGTAGAAACAATACAATGTCTACCAGATGAATAAATAAAATATGGTATATACATATAACAGGATATTATTTAACCATAGAAAGGAGTGAAATTTTGACACCTGATACAACATGGATGAACCTTGAAAACATTACATTAAGTGAAATACGAGAGACACAAAGGACAAATACTGTATGATCCCACTTATATGAGGTACCTAGTATTGGCAAATTCCTGGAGAGACAAAGTATACTAGAGGTTACCAATGACTGGGAGAGGGGGGAATGGAGAGTTATTGTTAATGGGTAGAATCTGTGTTTGGGAAGGTAAAGTTCCGGGATTTCCAGTTTCCAGTCTGGTACCTAAGAAGCTTACAGATTGCTACTCTGGCGGCACCTGGGTGGCTCAGTTGGTTAAATGTCTGCCTTTGGCTCAGGTCATGATCCCAGGGTCCTGGGATCAAGCCCCAGTCAGGCTCTCTGCTCAGCGGAGAGTCTGCTTCTCCCTCCTCTGCTCACGTATGCACTCTCTCTCTCTCCCCTCCTCTCAAAATAAATAAAATCTTAAAAAAAAAAAAAAAAAAAGAAGTTGCCATTCTGTCCTAACAAGTAAAAAGCTAAACAAATTGAAAAACCATGTATTTTTCTTAGGTCAGAGAAGTGAGGAACAGGCAAACTGCTGCCCCCCAAATTGGACAGACATGCAAAAATGGAGGATGACAATGAAGCAGAAAACTCTGAAGGAACTTGTAGCAAGGTAGAAAAACATAAATTGTAATTGGAAATTCCTGGAGACTCAGTGTGGACAGGTCTAAGACACTGAAGATGCATTAAAATGGAGTTAGAAATGGCAGAGATGCTGCCTGTGATCTCTGTCAAATAAATTTAAAAATATTTAAAAAAAATAGAAAAAAAAAAAGAAATGGCAGAGATGATAGAATTACAACCATGATTAAATACATGTTAAGTAAGGGTTCTAATGGAAAGAGTAGACAACATGCAAGAACACATGGATAATGTAAGCAGAGAGATGTAAATTTTACAAAGAAAAAGAAATTCTAGAGTTAAAAAACAATATAACTGAAATGAAGAATGCCTTTGATGATCTCATTAGTAAACCAGACACGGCTAAGGAAACAATCTCTGAGCCTGATGATATAACATCAGAAACTTCCAAAACTTGAAAAACAATGAGAAAAAAGACGGGAAAAAAACAAAACAAAAAACAAAACAAAACAAAACAAAAAAAACCAACCCAGAATATTCTAGAACTGAGGGACAACTACAAAAACTGTTACATGAAAGGAGAAGAAAGAGAAGCAGTATTTGAAGCAATACTGACTAGAATTGCCCCCAATTAATGTCAGACACCAAACCACAGACCCAAGAAGCTTAGGGAACACTAAGTAGGATATATGCCCAAAAGACTACACTTAGGCAAATCATTAATCTTCATAAAATCACAGATAAAGAAAAAAATCTTAAAAGAAGCCAGAGTTAAAAATACATTTTATTTATAGAGAACCAAAGAAAAGAACAATATCTGGCTTCTCCCCTGAAACCATGCAAGCAAGGACAGAGTGAAATGAAATATTTAAAGTGTTGGGGGAGAAAAAACTACTAACACTTAGAATTCTGTATTCTGTAAAATTATCCTTCAAAAGTAAAGGATAATAAAGACTTTCTCAAATAAAAATTGGGGGAATTAGTTGCCAGTAAACCTATCTTACAAGAAATTTAAAAGGAGTTCTTCAGAGAGAAGGAAAGTGATACAGGTTAGAAATTCAGATCTACATAAAGAAAAGAAAAGCACCAAATGATCAATAACTGAAGGAAAAAGAAAAGTTTTTATTTTTCTTATTCTTAACTGATCAAACAGATCAGAGTTTGTTCAGAGTAGTAATAGCAATAATGCATGTGATTATGTATGCTTAGGTATATATATATGCTTATCTATAAGCAAAATGAATGAAAGCAATGATACAGGGATAGGATGGAAAGATTAAATATACTGTGTTATTTATAAGGTACTTGCAGTATCCATGAACCAGCATAGAATTATTTGAAAGTGGACTTAGATTAGCTCTAAATGTATAGTACAAACTCCAGGGCTATAACTAAAAAAAATTAAGAAAGGAAAGTAGTATAAGTGATATGCTAAGAAGGGAGAGAAAATGGAATCTTATAAAATGCTCAGTTACCACAGAAAGCAGAAAAGTGTGGAATACAGAAATAGGAGCAAAGAACGGGGTAGTAAATAGAAAACAGTAACAAATGTGGTAAATATTAATCAATGATCACTTTAAATGTCAGTGGTCTAACTACACATTAAAAGACAGAGACTGTCAGAGTGGATCAAAAAAATAAGACCCATCTATTTGTTGCTACAAGAAACCTACTTAAAATATTAAGACACATATAGATTAAAAGTAAAGGGATGGAGAAAAATACCATGATAACACCAATAAAAAGAAAAGTGGGAGTACCTATATTAATTTCAGACAGAGTAGATTTCAAGGCAAGGAAAGTTAAAGAGGCATTATGGAATGATAAAGAGGTTGATACTCCAAGAAGACATAGCTCATCCTTCATCTGTATGCACCTAACAACGGAGTGTCAAAATATGTGAAGCAAAAACTGACAGAACTGCAACTAGAAGAATCCATTATTATAACAGGAAACTTTAATACTCCTCTATTAGAAATAGAGAAATCCAGCAGGCAGAAAACTGGTAAGGATATAGTTGAACTCAACAGCTCCATCAATCAACTGGATATAATTGACATTTATAGACTACTTCCTCCAACAATAGTAGTTACACATTCTTCCCAGAATCACATGGAACATTCACTAGGTGGACTACATTTGGGCCATAAAACACATCTTCCAAATTTAAAAGACGAGAGATCACACAATGTCTGTTTTCAGACCACAATGGAATTAAAATAGAAATCAACAACATAAAGATAGCTGGAAAACCCCCAACTACTTGGAGATTAAATAATATACTTCTAAATAACACATGGATCAAAGAATTCTCAAGAGAAAATAAAAAATATTTTTAACTAAATGAAAATGATCTGGAAATGGATACTTGTGATAGTTGTACATTATAAATGTTTATGCCAATGAACATTTAAAAATGGTTAAGATAGGGCTTCTGAAAAGATGGTGGAGTTATAATATCCTAAACTTACCTCATCCCACAGGTATCGAGATAATAGCCACATCAGTGAAACTAACTCTGAAAAATGACTCATGACTTGAAGACTGGCAGAATAGACTTTCCACAGTTAACAGGGCAGAAGAGACCACATCAAAAAGGGCAGAAGGAGCAAAAATATGGCTGGAAACTCCCCCTTCCAGCATTCTCCCCACTCTGCATGAGACTAATCATAAATGAGAGCGACACTATACAGACATGGAGAAGAATAAGAAGATAAGACACCCCTTAACAGCACAGGGAACAAACCTCTGCCCAGTGTGTTCACAATAGGCAAAATGGGCCACTGTAGTTGACTGGACTGAATACAAATGCAGCTCAGTCACAATTGCAGGGAACACACAGCCCACAGAAAGACACTGCTGAAATGCCTGGTTCTAGTGATGCGGGGACATTGTACTACAGGGCACTACAGGACCTCTTCTTCATAAAGCCACAACTT
Organism: Mellivora capensis; assembly: GCA_004024625.1. Classification (NCBI taxonomy): domain Eukaryota; kingdom Metazoa; phylum Chordata; class Mammalia; order Carnivora; family Mustelidae; genus Mellivora; species Mellivora capensis. Next base: position 56,538 of record PISX010009353.1, read on the forward strand.
TCAAGAGCAGGAAACACAGCTGACTCTCCTAATACACAGAAACAAACACAGAGAGTCAGACAAAATGAGGAGACAAAGGAATTAGGTCCCAAATGAAAGAGTAGGACAAAACCACAGCAAAAGACCTACATTAAACACAGATAAGCAACAGGCCTGATAAAGAATTCAAAGTAATGGTCATAAAGATACTCACTGAATTTGAGAAATGAGGGGAGGATCTTAGTGAGACTTTCAAGAAGGAGAAAGAAAATATAAAAAAGAACCAGTCAGAGATGAAGAACTCAATAACAGACATAAAAAAATACACTAGAGGGAATCAATAGTAGATTAGAGGCAGAAGACTGGATCAGCAGTCTGGAAGGCAGAGTAATAAAAAGCAACCAAGCTGAATAGCGAAAATTAAAAAGAATAAGAAAAAATGAGACTAGGTGAAGGGAAGTCAACGACCCCACCAACCATAGGAACGTTTGCATTACAGAGATCCCAGAGGGAGGAGAGAGGGAAGTGGATAGAAAATTTATGTGAAGAAATAAGAGATGAACACTTCCCTAATCTAGGGAAGGAAATAGAAATCCAGATCCAGGAAATACAGAGACCCCCAACAAAATTAACCCAAAGAGTTTCACACCAAGACATAATCATTAAAATGGCAAAACATAGTGAGAAAGAGAATTTAAAAGTAGCAAGAGAAGTTACATGTAAGGAAAACCCCATAAAGGGGTCAATTGATTTTTCAGCAGAAACTCTGCAGACCAGAAGGGAATGGAATGATAAATTCAAAGTACTGAAAGAAAAAAATCTGCAACCAAGACTGCTCTACCCAGCAAGATTATCATTCAGTATAGAAGGAGAGGTGAAGAGGTTCCCAAACAAACAACATCATCACCACTGAACCAATCTCAAAAGAAATGTTAAAGAGAATTCTTAGTGGAAAGAAAAGGCCAAAATTTTGTAAGAAAATTATGAAAGGAAAAAGTTTTATAGGTAAATGCAAACATATAATAAAAATAAATTAAACACTTATAAAACCAGTATAAAAGTTAAAACACGAGGCGCCTGAGTGGCTCAGTGGGGTAAGCCTCTGCCTTCAGCTCAGGTCATGATTCCAGTGTCCTGGGATTGAGCCCTTCATCGGGCTCTCTGCTCAGCGGCGAGCCTGCTTCTTCCTCTCTCCCTCTCTGCCTGCCTCTCTGCCTACTTGTGATCTGTCTGTCAAATAAATAAATAAAATCTTAAAAAAAATAAGTTGAAATGCAAAAGCAGTAAAATCAATTGTATCTATAAAAATCAGTCAAGGGGCACCTGGGTGGCTCAGTGGGTTAAAGCCTCTGCCTCTGGCTCAGGTGATGATCCCAGGATCCTGGGATTGAGCCCTGCATCGGGCTCTCTGCTCAGTGGGGAGCCTGCTTCCTCCTCTCTCTCTGCCTGCCTCTCTGCCTACTTGTGATCTCTGTCTGTCAAATAAATAAATAAGTAAATCTCTAAAAAAATAAAAAAAATCAGTCAAGGGATTCACAAAATAAAAGGATATAAAGTATGACATCATATAACGTGGGGTGAGGAGTGATTCAAATTTAAATGAACATCAACCTCATATAGCCTGCTTTACACATAAAATGTTATATATGAACCTAATGATAACCACAAATCGAAAACCTGTAAGAGTTACACAAAAGATAAAGAGAAAAAAATCCAAGCATACAAGACATCAACAAACCATGATCAAAGACAGCAAGAGAACAAATAGAGAAGAGCTACAAAAAGAACTGCAAAACCAGTAATAAAAATGGCAATAAGTACATACCTATCAATAATGAATTTAGATGTAAATGGACTAAATGCTCCAATCAAAAGACATAGGATGACTGAATGGATAAAAAAGCAACATTTATAATTTGCCTACAAGAAGACTCTCTTCAGACCAAAGGACACATACAGATCCAAAGTGAAAGGATGGAAAAATGTTTACCATGCAAATGGAAGCAAAAAGAAAGCTGGGGTTGTAACACCTATAACACAAAATAGACTTTATTTATTTTCTTAAATTATTTATTTATTTATTTATTTATTTATTTATTTATTTGACAGACAGAGATCACAAGTAGGCAGAGAGGCAGGCAGAGAGAAAGGGGGAAGCAGGCTTCCCACCGAGCAGAGAGCCCGATGCGGGGCTCAATCCCAGGACCCCGGGATCATGACCTGAGCTGAAGGCAGAGGCTTTAAACCACTGAGCCACCCAGGCGCCCCACAAAATAGACTTTAAAACAAAGACTATACCAAGAGAAAAAGAAGGACAATAAATAATCATAAAGAGAACAATTCAACAAGAAGTTATAACAATTGTAAATATTTATGTGCTCAAAATAGGAGCCCCCTAATACATAAAGCAACTATTAACAAATATAAAGGAAGAAACTGACAGTAATACAACAGTAGGGGACATTAACACCCCACATACATCAATGGATGGAGCATCCATACAGAAAATCAATAAGGAAACAGTGGTTTTGAATGACACATTAGACCAGATGGACCCAAGAGATATATTCAGACATTCCACCCAAACACAGTGGAATATAGGGATGCCTGGGTGGCTCAGTCTTTTGAATGTCTGACTCTTGATTTTACCTTGGGTCATTATTGTGGGATGGTGGGGTCAAGCCGTGTCAGGCTTTGTACTGAACATGGAACCTGCTTGGGATTCTCTCTCCCCCTCTCCCTCTCCTTTCTCCCTGTGCATGTGTGCATGTGCATGTTCTCTCTTCTTTTCTCTCTCAAAATGAAACAAAAAACCAGAAACAAACCCCAAACAGTGGAATATGTATTCTTTTCAAGTGTACGTGGAATATTCTCCAGAACAAATCACATTAGGCCAAAAACCAGAGACTAAAATACATACTACTAAACAATAAATGGGTCAACCAAGAAACCAAAGAGGAAATAAAAATTACGTGGTGACAAATGAAAATAAAAACACAAGGGTCCACAATCTTTGGGAGGCTATAAAAGCTGTTCTTTTTTTTTTTTTTAAGGATTTTATTTATTTATTTGAGAGAGAGCACAGAGGGAGAATGAGGAGGAGAAGCAGACTCTTCACTGAACAGAGAGCCTGATGAGGGGTTCAAAACCAGGATCCTGAGATCATGACCTGAGCTGAAGGCAGATGCTTAACTGACAGAGCCACCCAGGTGCCCCGTAAAAGCTGTTCTGAGAAGGAAATTTATAGCAATACAGACCTACCTCAAAAAAACAAGAAAAATCTCAAATAAGCAACCTAACCTTACACCTAAAGGAACCAGAAAGACAAGAACCAACAAACCCAAAGCTGGCAGAAGAAATAAAAAAGATTAGAGTGAAATAAATGAAATAGAAACTAAAAAGCAATAGAAGAGATGAGTAAGACCAAGAGCTGGTTGTTTGAAAAGATCAACAAAATTGATAAACCTTTAGTCAGATTCTTCAAAAAGAAAAAAAAAGAGAGAGTGAACACAAATAAATGCCATCAGAAGTGAAAGAGGAAAAATAACCAACACTACAGATATATAAAGGATTATAGGAGAATATTATGAAAAATTATATGCCCACAAATTGGACAACCTAGAAGAAATGAATAAATTTGCAGAAACATATAACCTTCCAAAATGGAATCAGGAAAAAACAGAAAATTTAACAGACCAAGTACTAGCAATGAAACTGAACCAGTAATCAAAAAACTCCCAACAAACAAAAGTCCAGAGGGGTCCCAAGGTGGCTCAGTCAGTTAAGCATCTGCCTTCAGCTCAGGTCATGATCCCAGCTTGGGGTCTGCTTCTCTTTCTCCCTCCGCCCTTCCCCTGCTCGTGTGCTCTCTAATAAATGAAGAAGATTTTAAATGACAATAACAATAACAAAAAAGTCCAGAAAAAATGGCTTCACAGGTGAATTCTACCAAATATATAAAGAAGAGTTATGACTCATTTTTCTTAAACTACTCCAAAAAATAGAAGAGGAAGGAAAGCTTCCAAATTCATTCTACAAGGGTAGGATTACTCTGATGCTAAAACCAGAGAAATAAACAAAAGAGAAAGAAAGAAAGAAAGAAGAAAGAAAGAAAGAAAGAAAGAAAGAAAGAAAGAAAGAAAGAAAGAAAGAAAAGGAAGAAGGAAGGAAATAAAGAGAGAGAGGGAGGGAGGGAGGGAAAGGGAAGGGAAGAGAAGAAATGGAAAAACTACGGGACATTATCTGACAAAAATAGATGTGAAAATCCACAACAAAATATTAGCAAACCGAATCCAACAATATATTAAAAAAATCATTCACCACAATCAAGTAGGATTTGTCCTTGGGATGCAAGAGTGGTTCAATATCCACAAATCAATCAACACACTGTGCATTAACAAGAAAAAGAGTAAAACCCATATGATCATCTCAAGAGATGAAGAAAAAGCATTTGACAAAATATAACATCCATAGATGATAAAATCTCTCAAAAAAGTAGGTTCAGAGGGAACATACCTCAACATAATAAAGGCTATATATAAAAAAAACTCCCAGCTAACAAGACATGCAATGGTGAAATACTGAGAGCTTTCCCTCTAAGATCAGAAACATGACAAAGATGTCCACTCTCATCACTTCTATTCAACATAGTATTAGCCACAGCAATCAGACAATACAGACAATACAAGGCATCCAAATTCATAAGGAAGAAGTGAACCTGTCACTATCTGCAGATGACATTCCACTGTATATAGTAAACCCTTAAAGTATCCACAAAAAAACTACTAGCACTGATAAATGAATTCAGTAAAGTTGCAAAATACAAAGTCAATAATACAGAAATCGGCTGAATTTCTTTATACTGATAATAAAGGAAAAATTAACAAAACAATCCCATTTGTAACTACACCAAAAAGAATAAAATGTCTAAGAATAAACTGCACTCTGAAAACTATAAAACACTGATGAAAGAAGCTGAAGATGATACAAACAAATGGAAAGATATTCCAGGCTCATGGACTGGAAAAAACCAACACTGTTAAGATGTCCATATTGCCCAAAGCAATCCATGAATTCAGTGCAATCCCTATCAAAATACCAACAGTAATTTTTACAAAACTAGAATAAATAATCTTAAAATCTGTATGGAACCACAAAAGACCCTGAACAGCCAAAGCAATCTTGAGAAAGAACAAAGCTTGGAAGTATCATAATCCCAGATTTCAAGATACACTACAAAGCTGTAGTAATCCAAACAGTATGGTACTGGCATTAAAAACTAACACATAGACTAATGGAAAAGCCCAAAGAACCATGTTCATATGGTCAATTAATCTACCAACAAAGGAGGGAAAAACATACACTGGGGAAAAGACAGTCTCTTCAACAAATAGTGCTAGGAAAGCTAGACAGCTACATGCAAAAAATAAAACTGGACCACTTTCCTATACCATACACACAAATAAACTCAAAATAGTTTAAAGATCTAAATGTAAGACCTGAAACCATAAATTAGAAGAAAACATAGGTAAGTAATTTTTTGGACATCAGCCATAGAAACATTTTTGTAGCTATGCCTCCTAGGAAAGAGAAACAAAACCAAAATTAAACTATTGGGACTACAGCAAAATAAAAAGTTTTTATACAGCAAAGAAAGTCATCAACAAAAGGACAAGGCAACCTCTTAAATTAGAGAAGACAACTGCAAATGATATATCTGATAAAGAGTTAATATCCAAAATACAAAAAGAATTTATACAACTAACACCAAAATAATAATCTAAAAATGGCTAGAGGACCTGAACAGACATTTTTCCAAAGAAGACATACAGGTGGCCAATAGACACATGAAAAGATGTTCAACATCACTAATCATCAGGGAAAGACAAATCAAAACCACAATGAGATATCACCTTATACCAGTGAGAATGGATAGAATGAAAACAAAACAAAACAAACAAACAAAAAAACTACCAAGAAATGAGTATTGGCGAGGATGTGGAGAAACAGGAACCCTTGTGCACTACTGGTGGATATGCAAATTGGTGCAGTCACTGTGCAAAACAGTGTGGAAAACAGAATTACTACATGATCCAATAATTCCATCACTGCATATTTATCCAAGGAAAACAAAATACTAATGAAATGACACAGGCACCTCTATGTTTACTGCAGCATTATTTACAATGGCCAAGATATAGAAGCAACCCAAGTGTCCATCCATAGATGAATGGATAAAGAAGATGTGGTATATATATAAATATGTACAATAGAATATTACTCAGCCATTAAACAAAATGAGATCTGGCCATCTGTGACATCACGGATGGACCTAAAGGGTATAATGCTAAGTGAAATGTCAGTCCGACAAAGACAAATTCCATATGATTTCATTCATGTGTAGAATGTAAGAAAGAGAATAAATGAACAAAGAAAAAAATGGACAAAGAGAACTAGACTCTTAAATACAGAGGAAACACTGGAGGTTGCTAGAGGGGAAGAGGGTTGGGGGAATGGGTGAAATAGAGAACTGTTATTACAATGCACACACCTAAAACTAATATGACACTGTATGTTAATTATGCATCAATGAAAAATTTCCAAACCCTAAAAAAAATTAAATAAAAAAATTTTTAAAAAGTGAAAATAGTAAATTATATATGTAATTTTTACCACAGTAAAAAACTTTCTATATGTAGAGATGAAATAAACTATTAATGTTCAATGCTTATTTCCTCAAAACTCTGTAATACATCCAACATTTAAAAATTTTACCACTTAACAATATATTTTTAATTAGAACTCAACCATTTAACAGTTCTTAAATGGTGTTATCTTCTCCAAAATTAATTTTCTTATGATAACAACTTGTTAAATATCCATTTCAGAAACTTCTTAAGTAATTAAGGACACACCCTCATGACTGTTTTGAAAATAGTAAGAAATCCCACTTATTTGACATTTCTACAAAGGTCACAGGAATAAAATTTCAAGTACCATATAATTATCATTTTTAATATAGTGAAGTAAAAATACCCTGGCATAGTTTTCTTAAAAAAAAAAAAAAAAAAAGAACAAAACAGTGTTTTTTCTTTTTAACAAAAAATTATGTACTTTGTTCTTCTCTTATGTTTGTAATCCAAAATACTATCAATTTTAGACTCTGCTCTGGGGTTTAAAAGTTGTATCCATGGAGCCATGGATTATCATGAAAATAATAATGATAAATGTGAGTCATGGCCAAGTTCTTAATGATTAAAATTATCTTTTAAAACAATTTTTAATTATTTTATTTATTTAAATTTTTAAAACTTTATTTTATTTTTTTGAGAGGGAAAGAGTGTGTGTGCAAGTATGAGAATGAGAGCAGGGGAGGGGCAGAGAGAATCCCAAGCAGGCTCCACCCCTAGCACAGAGTGCCACACAAGGCTCAACCTCATGACATTGAGACTGACCTGAGCTAAAATCAAGCACTGGACACTTAACAGACTGAGACACCAGGTGGCCCTAAAATTATTTTTGGACTATACTTATAATTATCTCTAATTCAGGAATGGCTTATTTTTATAGAGATTTATAATGAGCTGATGGAAGAAAGTGCTTGACATTTTAATGAAGTTTACCCTCCAGTCCACCTCTTCACCATCTTCTTATCAGTATTCATGGATTGTTTTCTACTTCTAAAAACTATACAACAAGAAATTCTATAGCAAACCAGTTACTGAATATACTTTCTTACATTTATCAATTATCTCCACCTTTACTACTCATTCCAATCTAATTAGCATCCATACATTAGTTTTATCAACCATTACTCATTTAGTAGGCAAGTTCCAACAGTACTTTAAATTGTAAACAAAAGGCTTCAAGGGTATTGAATCAGTCTTATCAAATATGTGAGAGGAGTTCTAAAATTCCTTTACAAAAGAGTGTGAGAATATGCTGTTCTTGTAGTTTATTAATAAGGTATAAAGAGTCTGGTATCAGGCAAAAGAATATTAAATAAAATGACCAATGATATTAAGTTGGTTACATTTAGCAGTTTTGAATTAATTGAAGAAGGAGGAGAAAGAGAAGGTGAAGAAATACTAGACAAGATTTTATTCTTAAAAATATTTCTCCCTAAGAAAACCAAACACGATTGAATACATATAACTGTACTCTGAGGTATCCCTACAATCACTAGAATGACTCTTGAATGTCAGTCCCACCTACAGAAAAACGATGGTGTAGGTTTTAAAGCACAAGGGCCATCAAAACCATTCCACCACAACTCTTGTAAATTCTAAGGTAGTAAAATTCTTTTTCATTATTACAGTTTATCTTATCTGTTCTATTAGTTTTAGTTAAAATTTATGATAAAGAATGTTATATTTTAAGTGCTTTATAATAATTAATAAAAACTTTTGCTCTCCCTCAATCAATATAACCATTATATCTATTTTGTGTCTGAAGAGACTTGAAATGTAATTTCACCCATTTGAACATATGTAGAAATTTTTCAATTTGTCATATCCCCATTTTCTTAAAGGCAAACCCTTTAAGATAATAACCTTCAATATTATCATTAATGAAAACAGCATTAGCTCTACAACAATCTTGAGTGAAGAGTGGAATACTCAGAAATAGTGCTTGATCAATTACTTACATATTTTATATATTTATTTTCTTAATTACTAGAATTTTAACTCAACATTTTTTCCTCAGCACTTACTTTTTTGGTCAAAGAGTCGTCATTATCAGAAGGCATTCTTGTTGATACATGAAATATTACTTCTACTGTAGAGGTAGCAAAATATGGTGTGGTCAATCCAGTGCTTTTGTTTTTTTGTAGTCCTCCCATGAAACCACAATGGTTTGTAAGATTGACCTGGGAGCAATGACACATAATATTAATCAACTAAACAAAACTCAAAAACTTACTACTGAAATAGACTCAATTTTCTTAATTTGCAAAAACATGGAGAAGAAAGTCTTTGGCATGTTATCAACCAATACTTGATCCAGAATTACTACTTGGAGCTGTTCTGTTCACACTGGTACTTTTTAAGTATTTGTGGATCCCTAATTAATAGGAGTTAATTAGGAAAGAAATCAACTGCTGTACAGTATGCATCTTTTGTTAGGCTACTAGGTGCTAATGCTAAATCATAAAGGATATGGGAGGACCCCAAAGCCAGAGTAAAAAAATCAAGTGGCAAAAGTCAAGACTGGAAATGATCTGGGGAAAAGTTAAAACAGTAATGTCACTTTGATAAGATGATTAATTAGGTGTGTTATATTTACTCATCAAAACTGGCTTCTTACTTTTTAGTACCTATCACAAAACTCAAAACAAAAATACAAATATGTAGAACCTAACTGCACTTCTAATGCATTAAAAAACTACAATTAATCTTTGCGAAGATTTTTACACATATTTTTTTCCCGATTATAAATAAAATACACAATAATATCAGGGTCACTACATTGGGTAATATTTCCTGAACTTGTGCAATACCCAGAGCAAGTTGTCTTCACTGCTGAAAATTAAAGAAAATATTAGAAAGCAAAAAGAAGCATAAAAGAAAAAAGAAACTTAAACATCACTTATAACTCTCCACTCAGAGAAATCACTTTACACAGGTTTTTAAAAATGAAGTCTGAAATACGGATGGACCTAAAGGGCAAAATTAATGCAAGTACAATAAGTCAGTCAGAAAAAGACCAAAACCATATGATTTCACTTACGTGTGGAATTTAAAAGATAGAACAAATGAACAAAGAAGAAAAGAAACAAACAAAAAAAGCATACTCTTAAACACAGGAAACTGGGGGTTGGCAGAGGGAAGGAAGGTGGGGTTGTGGGTGAAATAAAGGGGATTGAGTACACTTATGATCAGCACTGAGTAATGTGTAGAACTGCTGAATCATTATAGTGTACACCTAAAAGTAATATAACACTGTACGTTAATTATACTTCAATTAAAAATTTTAAAATCTGAATAACTGATACAGTGAGAATTATAAAAACCAATTTTTGCACCATGTGAACTGAACATGTCTCAACAATCAATATCAGTTACAATGACTGAACATATGAATAAGAAATTAGTTTTTACGCCATTACTACAAGATTGCCTCAACACTTATATTTTAAAATTTGACTCAATGATATTCATATAATTAAAATTTCAAAAGTATACCAAAATTCTTCCTTCTATTTCTCTCATCTTTAGTGCTCAGTTCCCCTCCCAGAAAGCAATTTCTCTCTATTTTTTTTTAAAGATTTTATGTATATATTAGAGAGAGAACACAAGTACGGGGAAACAGAGGAAGAAGGAGAAGGAGACTCCCCAGTGAGCAGGGAGCCCAATGAGGGGCTCGATTCCAGGATCCTGAGATCATGACCTGAGCCAAACACAGACATTTAACTGACTGAGCTACCCAATGCCCCCTTTTCCTTTTTAAAGATTTATTTAATTTTTTAAAAAAATATTTGTCAGAGAGAGAGAGAGTGAGCAAGCAGAAGTAGAAGGAGTGGCAGGCAAAGGGAAAAGCAGGCTCCCCACTGAGCAAGGAGTCCGAATTGGTCCCAGAACCCTGTGATCATGACCTGAGTAGAAGACAGACACTCAACTGAATGAACCCCTCAGGCATTCCAAGATTTATTTATTTTGGAGATAAAGAGAGAGAATGCACAAGCGGGAAGAGGGAAAATGGGAGAGGGAGAGAAAGAACCCTCAAGTGGACCCCACTTGAGGACCCCCCCCCACTGAGTGTGGGGCCCAATGTGGAGCTCAGTCCCAGGACTCTGAGATCATGACCTGAGCTGAAATCAAGACCCCGCTGCTTAACTGAGCCACCCAGGTGCCTCCAGAAAGCAATTTCTTAAATATCCTTTCAAAAATGTTCTCTGTATATATAATTAAATTCCTACATGTATATGTATACACACAGTGTTTCCCACCATCCTTTTTTGCATTTAAAATACCTTGAAGAGTACTCATTAGTATGTAAAGAGTTTCCTTATTTGTTCTGTTTTCATTGCTTCACAGAAGTTCATTTTCTTGATGTACAATAATTAGTCCCCTACTTAAAGGGTATTTAGGTTGTTTCCAATGAAATATTGGAAATAATATGTCATTGATGAAGTGAATAACACAGAATACATGTCATGTTGTATTTGTGAAAGTAGATCTACAGGATGAATAGTTAAAAATGGAACTATAAGTCAATGGGCATGTAAACTTCTAATTTTGAGACTCACTAAAATGTCTATAGATGGTATCAACAGCGTATAAGAGCACATGTTCCCCTCATGGCCTCTCAAATATATTATCAAACTTTATGATCTTTTCAAATATGACAGGTGAAAAATAGTATCAAAGTGCAAACCTTTTGTTTTCTTTTAGAGAACAGGTTATTTTCAGATCAGTTCTCTGATCATGTAATGGAGAAAAGGCCTCATTCTAGAGTTCCTTTGCTCTAAACATTTATGTAGTACTTGATAATCTCCATTTTTTAAATTCAATTTCTTAACTGGAGATAACTGTAGGTTAATAAGAAGTTTTAAAAAATAATAAAAGGAGGTCCTATGTATCCTATAACCAGATTACCCCAAATGCAAAACTATATTAAAACCAGGATACTGGATGGGGTTCAGTGGGTTGGGTGTGGGTGTCCAAGTCTTGATTTCAGCTTTTAGCTCAGGTCATGATCTCATGGTCATGAGACTGAGTCTCAACATGAAGCTTGCTTGAGATTCTCTCCCTCTTCCTCTGCCTCCCTGCCCCCTGCTTATACTCTCTCTCTCTCAAAAGCAGGGAAAAAAACAAAACAAAACACCACAGGATACTGGCATTAATATGATTAAGAAACAGAACATTTCAACGCCATAAGGATTCCCCATGTTACCCTGTTACATGAGCCACACCCACTTCCCTCTTATCCTACCTCCTCAAACCATGACAATGAGTAATCTGTTTTTTACGACTAAATGGTCATTTCAAGAATGTTGTATAAATAAACCTGATCTGTGACCCAGTAGGTGATCTATTCTAGAGAATGTTCCACGTGCACCAGAGGTGAGTGTGTACTCTGTTGCTTTAGGATGGAATGTTCTGAATATACATGTGAAGTCCATCTGGTCCAGTGTGTCATTCAAAGCCCTTATTTCCTTGTGGATCTTCTACTTACATGGTCTTTCCATTGCAGTGAGGGGGGTACTAAAGTCCCCTATTATTGCATTATTATCGATGTGTTTCATTGATTTTATTAATTGGCTTTTTTTTTTTTGCTGCTCCGTGCATAAATATTTACAATTGTTAGATCTTCTTCTTGCATAGACCCTTTAATTATGACATAGTGTCCTTCTTCAACTCTTTATTACAGTCTTTGGCTTAAATCTAATTTGTCTGATATAAGGATTGCTACCCCAGCTTTTTTTTTATATCCCCTGGCACGATAAATGGTTTTCTACCCTACCCTCTCACTTCAACTCTGGAGGTGTATTTGGGTCTAAAATGAGTCTCTTGCAGACAGAAAATCCATGGGTCTTGCTTTTTTATTCAATCTGATACCCTGTGTTTTTTGATTGGGGCAGTTAGCCCATTTACATTCAGAGTAACTATTGAAAGATATGAATTTAGTGCCATTGTATTACCTGTGGAGTAACTGTTAATACTGTTTCTGTTCCTTTCAGGACTATGTTACTTTTGGGCTCTCTCTTTGCTTAGAGGATCCCTTTTAATATTTCTTGTAGGGTTGGTTTAGTGATCACAAATTCTCTAAGTTTCTGTTTGTCCTGGAAGCTTTTTACCACTATTTTTTTTGAAATACATCCTAGCTGAATAAAAGTATTCTTGGCTGATATTCTTCTCACTCAGCACCCTGAATATATTATGCCAGTCCTTTTTGGCCTGCCAGGTCTCTGTAGATAGGTTTGCTGCCATTCTAAAGTTTCTATCCTTGTAGGTTACAGACCTCTTGTCCTGAGCTGCATTCAGATCTCCTACTCCACCACCATTTTGGATCAATTCTCCTCTCAACCAGTATCAAAAGACTGGGATCATTCCCTACATATTTTCAGACCACAATGCTTTGAAACTGGAACTCAATCACAGGAGGAAATTTAGGAAGAACTCAAATATATGGAAGCTAAAGAGCATCCTACTAAAGAATGAATGGTTCAGCCAGGAAATTAAAGAAGAATTTAAAAAGTTCACAGAAACTAATGAAAATGAGAAGACAACTGTTTAAAATCTTTGGGATGCAGCAAAGGTGGCCTTAAGAGGGACGTATATAGCAATACAAAACTTTCTCAAGAAATAAGAAAGTTCTCAAATATACAACCTAAACTTACACCTAAAGAAGTTGGAGAAAGAACAGCAAATAAAGCCTAAACCCTGCAGAAGAAAATTAATAAAGATTAGAGCAAAAATCAATGAAATAGAAACCAAAAGAACAATAGAACAGATCAATGAAACTAGGAGATGGTTCTGTGAAAAAATTAATAAGATTGATATTCCCCTGGCCGGACTTATCAAAAAGAAAAGAGAAAGGACTCAGATAAATAAAATCATGAATGAAAAAGGAGAGATCACAACACCAAAGAAATACAAACAATTATAAGAACATACTATGAGCAATATATGACAACAAATTAGGCAATCTGGACGAAATGGATTCTTAGAGATATAAGCTACCAAAACTGAAACAGAAAGAAACAGAAAACCTGAAGAGACCCATAACCAGCAAGGAAATTGAAACAGTAATTAAAAAATCTCCAAACAAACAAGAGCCCAGGGCCAGATGGCTTCCCAGGGAACTTCTACCAAACATTTAAAGAAGAATTAATACCTATTCTTCTGAAGCTGTTTCAAAAAATAGAAATGGAAGAAAAACTTCCAAACTCTTTCTATGAAGCCAGCATTACCTCAATCCCAAAACTAGACAGAGACCCCACCAAAAAGAATTACAGACCAATATCTATGATGAACAAAGATGAAAAAATTCTCACCAAGCTACTAGCCAATAGGGTCCAACAGTACATTAAGAGGAGTATACACCATGACCAAGTGGGATTTATTCTTGGGCTGCAAAGTGTGGTACAACATCTGCAAATCAATGTGATATACCACATAAATGAAAGAAAGAACAAGAACCATAGGATCATCTCAATAGATGCAGAAAAAGCATTTGACAAAGTACAGCATCCCTTCTTGATTAAAACTCTTCACAGTGTAGAGGCAGAGGGAACATACCTAAATATCATAAAAGCCATATATGAAAAGCCCTTACTAAGTATCATTTCAATGGGGAAAAACTGATAGATTTTTCCCTAAGGTCAGGAACACGGCAGGTATGTCCACTATCACCACTGCTGTATGTAGTACTAGAAGTCCTAGCCTCAGCAATCAGATAACAAAAAGAAATAAAAGGCATCTGAACTGGCAAAGAAGAAGTTAAACTCTCACTATTTCCAGAACACATAATACTCTATGTGGAAAACCCAAAAGACTCCACCCAAAATTGCCAGAATTCATACAGGAATTCAGCAAAGTGGCATATAAAATCAATGCACAGAAATCAATTGCACTCTTATATACTAACAAGGAGACAGAAGAAAGAGAAATTAAGGAGTTGATCCCATTTACAATTGCACCCAAAACTATAAGATACCGAGGAATAAACCTAACCCAAGATGTAAAGGATGTGTACTCAGAAAACTATAGAACATTCATGAAAGAAATTGAGGAAGACACAAAGACAAGGAAAAAGATTCCATGTTCATGGACTGGAAGGACAAATATTGTTAAAATGTCTATGCCACTTAGAATAATCTATACATTCAATGCAATTCCTATCAAAATACCATCACTTTTTTTCACAGAGCTGGAACAAATAATCCTAAAATTTGTATGGAATCAGAAAAGACCCCAAATAGCTGAAGGAATGTTGAAAAAGGAACCAAAGCTGATGGCATCACAATTCCGGACTTCAAGCTCTATTACAAAGCTGTAATCATCAAGACAGTATGGTAGTGGCATAAAAACAGACACATAGATCAATGAACACAACAGAGAACCCAGAAATGGACCCTCAACTCTATGGTCAACTAATCTTCAACAAAGCAGGAAGGAATATCCAATGGAAAAAAGACAGTCTCCTCAACAAATGGTATAAGGGAAACTGGACACCTACATACAGAAGGATGAAACTGGACCATTTCCTTAAACCAAATACAAAAATATACTCAAAATGGATAAAAGACCTAAATGTGAGACAGGAATCCATCAAAATCCTAGAAGAGAACATAAGCAGCAACTTGACCTGGCCACAGCAAATTCTTGCTATACATATCTCCAAAGGCAAGGAAAATAAAGGCAAATTTAACTATTGGAACTTCTTCAAGATAAAAAGATTTTGCACAGCAAAGCAAACAGTTGACAAAACCAAAAGACAACCAACAGAATCGGAGAAGATATTTGCAAATGACGTATCAGATAATGGGTTAGTATCCAAAGTCTAGAAAGAACTTATCAAACTCAACACCCAAAGAACTAATACTCCAATCAAGAAATGGGCAGAAGACATGAACAGACATTTCTCCAAAGACATACAAATGGCTAAGAGACACATGAAAAAATGTTCAACATCACTCTGCATCAGGGAAATACTAATCAAAACCACAATGAGATACCACCTCACACCAGTCAGAATGGCTAAAATTAACAGGTCCGGAAACAAGAGGTGTTGGTGAGAATGTACAGAGGGGAGAACCCTCCTACACTATTGGTAGGAATGCAAGCTGGTGCAGCCACTCTGGAAAACAGCATGGAGGTTCCTCAAAAAGTTGAAAATAGAGCTACCCTATGACCCAGCAATCACACTACTGGGTGTTTACCCCAAATATACAAATGTAGTGATACAAAGGGGCACCTGCACCCCTATGTTTATAGCATCAATGTCCACAAAACCCAAGCTATGGAAAGAGCCCAGATGTCCATCGACAGATGAACGGATAAAGAAGATACGATGTATACACACACACACACACACACACACACACACACACTGGACTATTACATAGCAATCAAAGATGAACTCTTGCCATTTGCAATGACATGGATGGAACTAGAGGGTATTATGCTAAGTGAAGTAAGTCCATCAGAGAAAGACAAATATCATATGATCTCACTGATATGTGAAATTTAAGAAACAAGGCAGAGGATCATAGGGGAAGAGAGGAAAAAATGAAACAAGACGAAACCAGGAAGGGAGACAAACCATAAAAGACTCTTAATCATAGGAAACAAACTGAAGGTTGCTGGAGGGGAGGCGGGTAGAGCAATGTGGTAACTGGGTGATGGACATTAAGGAGGGCATGTAATATAATGAGCACTGGGAATTATATAAGACAGATAAATCACAGGCCTGTACTTCTGAAACCAATAATATATGTTAATTAACTGGATTTAAATTTAAAAATGTTAGAAGAATGCTGTATAAAGAGAATTATATAGTATGTAACCTTGCCAAGAATTTGGAGATTTTCCTGTTATCTTTCTGCTAATGATTTCACATTTTTTCTCACTGTAATTAGAGAACATTATGAATGATTTCAACGCTTTTAAGTTTGCTGCAGTGTTTTTTATGTTCTAATATGTCTGTCTTGGTATATGTTCCATGGACATTTGAAAAGAATATGCATTGCAAAGATGTTGGGTAAAGTGTTCTATAAATGTTGCTTGATGGTATTGTTGAGTTCTATATACTTGCTGATTTTCTGCCTGGCTCTTTTAGTTGTTGAAAAAGAGGTGAAGTCTCTATCCATAACTATGGATTTATCTATTTCATTTTTCAGTTCCATCAGTTTTGTTTCATATATTTTTCAGTTGTGTTATTTGCTGAGCACATACTATGTCTTCTTTGACTGGCCATTTTATAATATCACCGTCTCTGGAAATTCTCTCTGCCCTGAAGTCTCCCTTAGCTAATACTAATGTAACAACTATAGCTTTCCTTTGATTAATGCTTACACGATAGAACTCTTCCATCCTTTTACTTTTTTCTTTAAAGACTTATTTGAGAGAAAAGGGAGGGAGAGAGGGAGAGACAACGTGGAGGGGACGGGCAGAAGGAAAGAGAGAGAAAGAATCTCAAGCAGACTCCCCACTGATCATGGAGCCTGATGTAGGGCTCAATCTCATGACCCTGAAATCATGACCCAAGCTGAAATCAAGAGTTGGATGCTTAACTAACTGGGCTACCTAGGCACCCTATCCATTTTTTTACTCTCTACCAGCCTATACTATAATATTTGAAGTGAATATAATTTATATAGCATAGAGGAGGGATCTTATCTTTTAATGCACTCTGACAATTTTTAATTGGTATTTTAGACCATTTATATTTAATGTAATGACTGATATGTTAGGGCTTAAACCTGCTGTTTTATTGTTTCCTGTTTATTTTCTGTTTTTCATTTCTTTATTTTACCTGCCTCCTGTCGGTTACTTAAACATTTTCTAGAATTCCATTTTTATTTATCATTTTTTTTTTTTTTAGTGGTTGCTCTTGGTATAAGACTATATATACATAACTTATCACAGCATATATATATGTATATGTACATATATACATATATATACACACACACATAACTTATCTACTAATGTCACTTCACCAATTTGAGTGAAATATACAAACCCTGCCTCAGTTTATGCCCCTGTACCCTCAATTGTTTGTAATATAATTGTCATGTATATTTTCATGGCATTACACTTAGAAACACATCAGAAATAATTTTTGCACCATCAAACATAATTAAGAAAACCCAAGAGAAAAAGTAATGCCTAATGTATTTACCCATATTTTTTGTCAAACTTTTTCTTTCTAGTGTTCATAGTTTCTTTCTATTGCTTCCTCTCTGTTAATATAACTTTGTTTAGTTGTTCTTTTAGCGTAGGTCTGTCAGCAACAAGTTCTCTAAGTTTTCCTTCATCTGAGAATGTTTGGCTTCATTCCTTCACTAGCTAATATGAGCCTGGTTGAGAATTTTTCTTTCAGCAGTTGAAAAATATTGCCACTCTCTATGGCTACTATAGTTTGTTTCTTGTGGTTTTGTTTTGTTTTGTTTTTTTAGTAGGTTCCATGCTCAGTTTGGAACTCAATGTGGGGCTTGAATTCACAACCCTGAGATGAAGGCCTGAGCTGAAGACCTGAGCCAAGACCAAGAGATGGACGCTTAACTGACTGTGCCACTCAGTCATCCCTGGCTTCTATAGTTTCTGCTAAGAAATTCCCTATCATTCTAATTGCTTTCCCCTTATAGATAAAAAAACAACTTTCCCCCAGATTCTTTTAAGTTTTGAGATTTCTTATTTCTTATTTAATTATGATGTGTCTTGTATGGATTTCTTTCAATTTATCCTGTTTGAATTTCACACAGCTTCTTTAGTCTGTAGCTTTATTCACTTTATTTCTCTTGCCAATTTGGGAAATTTTCAACATTATTTCTTCAAGTAATTTTCAGACCCAACCTATTTCTTCTCTCTTTCTTGGACTCACATAACAGGAATGTTAAATCTTTTGTCACAGCCCCATAGGTCTCTGATGCCCTGTTGATTGTACTTAAGCCTTTTCTCCCTCTGCTAGTTACATTTTTTTATTGTTCTTTCTTCCAGTTTACTGATTTTTCTGTACCCCCATCTCTACCTAACTCTGTTGCTGGCATATCTACTGACTATTTCAGTAGTTAAATTTTCAGATTTTCAATTTTTCATTTATTGCAACTGTATTCCTAATTGCTAGTCAAAGTATGTCTATTATGGTTACCTCAAAATCTTTGTCATCTGGTGTTACTATGTATTTTCTTCTTTTCATCAGTTTGAGACCTTGCTGGATCTTGGTATGATATTTGACCAACACTTGGGCATTTTTATATTATAAGACTATGAATCTTATTTAAAACTTGTTTCAGCTGGCTGTTTTGCGACACAGCTCTCTCAAAATAGCAAGATGGTTACTGCCTCACTATAGGCCGGTGGACAACTGCAGAGGGGAGAGCCTCATTACTGTTAGGTGGAATTAGGAGTTCTAGTTTCCTATGTGGTGTCCACTGAGGAAACATTAGTCATTACTGGTAGGGTTAGTCTTATTACTGCTGGGTGATGGTAAAAGGCCTACTTCTTTTTTTTTGGGGGGGGCGGGTATTTGTCCTTCTCTTTTTTTTTTTAAATAAAAAAATTTTTTTTATTATTTCTTTTCAGCGTAACAGTATTCATTGTTTTTGCACCACACCCAGTGCACCACACAATACATGCCCTCCCTCATGACCACCACCAGGCTCCCCTAAGCTCCCACCTCCCGCCCCTTCAAAACCCCTCAGGTTGTTTTTCAGAGTCAATAGTCTCTCATGGTTCATCTCCCCTTCCAATTTCCCTCAACTCCCTTCTCCTCTCCATCTCCCCATGTCCTCCGTGTTATTTGTTATGCTCCACAAATGAGTGAAACCATATGATAATTGACTCTCTCTGCTTGACTTATTTCACTCAGCATAATCTCTTCCAGTCCCGTCCATGTTGCTACAAAAGTTGGGTATTCATCCTTTCTGATGGAGGCATAATACTCCATAGTGTATATGGACCACATCTTCCTTATCCATTCGTCCGTTGAAGGG
>PISX010009354.1:0-76182 GCA_004024625.1 Mellivora capensis
TGAGTTTTTAAATAGGTTTGTTTCTATCAGTCTTTTTTTTATTTCCACGTTCTAAACTAATTTATAAGTGAGAATCATCCAAGAAATTCCTAAACAAATAGGAATAGCTTCCTAGTTAGAATGAAATGCCGAGTTTTTTTGTATTAGCTGTAAGTCACGTCCTCATCAGATCGGAGAGTGCACTCTCCTTGACATTTTGACCTGAGAAAGTAGACTCAGGAGTCAACGGAGGTAGGGTTGCCCTTGGGCCCCTGAATAGTTCCCACCTCTCAGGGCTGTTGAGCAGACGCAATGCGATGATGTAGGAAAGTCCCTCGTACAGATACTCCATCAATGCTGTCCCGTCCTTTTCCTGCTACCATGGGCCAGACGCAGAGCTGGAATTTTTTTCAGTCAAGTCACAGGCTTGGAAGTGAACTCTTTAAATATAATCCAGGCAGTCCCAGTTAAGTGTACACACGCCTTCATTTACGTAATCTCCAACAAATAAATGAGGGTCTGTTTCCCATCCCACTGTGTCCAAAAATTTTATTCTGAAAGTCAGGGGAGGAACTGAGGCTCTTGATGGAAAGTGTGAGGGAAGAAGGTGAGTCAAGAGAATGTTTTTCACTCTCCTGTCCCTCATGTCCCAATCGGGCTGCTCCCGATTTGCCCTGCTGACCGCCCTCCCCACCTCCGCCAACCAAGCTCCATACCCTTCCTTCAAAATCATATCCGGGTATATACCAGATATACCCAGCTCCCAACAACAAATCCTAGGCACTTTCAGAACATTTTACTTTTTTGAAATGATTATTAGATTTGTTTCAGGCAATGCAAGCTCATGGAGGACATTAGGAGAAGGAAAGGAAAAGTTAATTGTGGGAAATCAGAGGGGGAGACCGAAGCATGAGAGACTGTGGACTCAGAAACAAACTGAGGGTTTTGGAGGGGAGGGGTGGAGGGTTGGGTGAGCCTGGTGGTGGGTATTAGGGAGGGCACGGATTGCATGGAGCACTGGGTGTGGTAAATAAACATGAATCTTGGAACACTGAAAAAATAAAATCAAATTTAAAAAATCTTTAAAACTGGGGCACCTGGGTGGCTCAGTGGGTTAAGCCCCTGCCTTTGGCTCAGGTCATAACCTCAGGGTCCTGGGATCGAGCCCCACATCCCGCTCTCTGCTCAGCAGGGAGCCTGCTTTCCCCTCTCTCTCTGCCTGCCTCTCTGCCTACTTGTGATCTCTGTCAAATAAATAAATAAAATATTTTTTTAAAAATCTTTAGGGGCGCCTGGGTGGCTCAGTTGGTTAAGCAACTGTCTTCGGCTCAGGTCAGGATCCCGGAGTCCCAGGATCAAGTCCCGCATCGGGTTCCCAGCTCCTTGGGGAGTCTGCTTCTCCCTCTGACCTTCTCACCTCTCATGCTCTCTCTCACTCTCTCTCTCTCAAATAAATAAATTTAAAAATAAATAAATAAATAAAATCTTTAAAATGATTATTAGATGAAGATGATACCTATTACCTATTTATTCAACAAATATAAACTGAGTGTCCCATATGTAGCCAAGCAGTATACCAGAAACTAGGATTATAATGGTGGAACTAGATGGGGCCTCTGTTCACATGGTGTGTATAAGCTGCAGGAAGAACAGGCAACAGATCCATACTGGATCCACTGTAGGTATACAAAGGGCTGTGATAAGAAAAGTGTACAGTATTCAGGAGCACATGGGCAGAGGTAAGGGGGCAGCAAAGAGCATATGTAGCAGTATTTGATAATGATTTTAACATAAGTGCATAAAATGAAATGTAATTTAAATATTAGAGAATAAACATTAGGTAACTTGCATCCCATTAGAAATGATATTTCAGAAGACTGTATCTGAGGTCAAGGTAAGTATTAACTGTACACTATTTTATGAAAGAGCAGGCTACCAAAACCATTTACTGTAATATTTCACATTTTTGTTCAAAATAAAAGTGTGTGTGCATAGAAAAATAGTAGAAAGATATAGAGTAAAATGTTAATGATTATCTCTGGGTAGCAGGACTACGTATGATTTTAATCTCATCTGCAGTTTCTAAACAATTCACAAAGAGCATATAGTATCTGTGTAATTTAGTAAAGATATATTTTCATTTAAAATATTTCTAAGAGCTTATCTGAGAAACTCATTTATATGCCTATGATATAGAAAGTACCACACTAAGTACTAAAGCCAAAGATCTAAGTAAGGATCACCCTCTCCCCCTGAGCAGCAACCAGAACTATGATGCAGACATGTACTAAATACTCAGGAGTAAGGTACAGCCCAGGTATTAGGTTAATAATGCCTGATGATTTACCCAGAACTGACTTTTCCCTATCTATTTCAACCAAGACAGCAGGAAGAATTCCTGTTGACTTTGTCCTTACCAACCCACAGATTTTGGACAAGCAGGACATTGAGAAGACTTCTCTGCTGTCCTGCCCCAAGATCTATAATTATAAGGAAGCTGCTGATATTGTTAATTGTACTGTGATAATCAAATTTTGTTGAGCATGATTTCCCATAATCATTAACAATCTCTAAGTTAACTATCATTATTATTCCTACTTTACAGATGTGGAACTCAGGCACAGAGAGGTCAAGATCATAAGGAAGCCAAGATTTGAACCCAGGCAGTCTGAACCAAGAGCCCAGATCCCTGATCATTACACTTCGCTATCTCCCTTTTATGAGCCTTACCATCATCTCTGTCCCCTTTCTGCCACTTACCTCTTTTCCAAATCCCAAATAAAACAACCATTACTTGCTATTGCTATTAGAGAGAGAACATGGGGCAAAACTGTCTTGAGGGCAGGGTTGGTGGCCTCAGAGCCCAGCAAAGGATTGGAATACATGGAGGGTCAATAAATAACCTGCTATTAGCATGATCCAGAAAGCAGGTTCACTTCTGAAGCTTCCCTGTCCATAATAGCTTTAAAAAAAAACAAAAAAAAACAAAAAAACATTTCCTCTTTCTTCTTCTTTTTTTTAAAAAATATTTTATTTATTTATTGGACAGACAGCATTTCCTCTTTCTTCTAAAAAACAAGTACAGGATGGCGAAAGGTCTCTGTAACTAGGGATTACAATCTTTATTTTCCTGATTTTTATAGTAATCCTAAAGTTAAATATATATAAGAACACTTTTTACATATATATGCAATTTTGCTTATTGTATTATAACAAGTCAATTTTGACTGTAGACAAAACTAAAATGCTACCAAATGACTGTACCAATCAAGGTTTTCATAAAAAAGACATATGGATAATTATTTCTAGACATGACAGAATTATTGGCACAGACTACACAGTATAAGATAATATTCTGTCTCATATTTAGATTAACATAAATCACCAACAAACTATTCATTATTCATTGCCTGTGAAATAAAGATATCAAGCCACTTCCATTAGTTCCCGTCCTGATGCACTCTTCAACTTAACAACTTCTCAGAAACTGAGAGAGAAAGGATCACATTGTCAAACCCAGATTTTAAAAAAGTAATTAAAATATAGAGAAATATATTATAAGTCTTACTGCCTTGGTCCATGCAGAGTGCTGCTACATAATAAAAATATTTAAAGTAAATTATCACTTTTCATTTCCAAATGTGATTTTTCATATATTTCACTCATTAATCATTGATCTCTCTTCCTCTCTTTGAATTCTAATCATTGTCTAGAAGCATCTCATTGCCTCTGTTGTGAGGCAACGCTGTGCCTATCTAACATTCTAAGTGAGTTAAAGAAAAGAGACACCCTCCAAGAACTTACATTTTAAAAGGTACATAAAAATAAATGAACAAACTTAAAATAAGAGCAAACCTTAGAGCATTTAATGGGATGGAATACTTAAATACAATGAGTTGGGAGTATTTGTTTCCTCTTCTTTCTCCATGCAGTCACTTAGATTAATTTAAAACTGGGGTTTCCTTTGGAAACATAGCTCTCTGTGTGACAGATCTTCTATAAAGCAATTTTCGCTACTAGTGTTTGGAAACCATAGCTGCATGAGATAAGCGGTTTAGAGCAATTCTTCACTCTGCAATGAGTCTAGAGGACTGTGGGGTCAGTACAATGGCCCATATTTACTGATGATCTCCCATGTGCAAGGCAGTGTCTAAATCAGCCAACCTAAACGCCTTTCCCCTGGTATGGGGGGATGGGACTCACTTCCCTCATTCAGTGACAAGGACAGAACAGGGCAGCGTGGGTAACAGTCCGTGTCATGAGGCAGGACTGACTTGCAATTCTGGTTTTGTCATTTATGACGTACTGGTATGCTTCCTTCAAGACTGAGGCTAGGATAATGGCTAGCACAGTGAACTGTGAATAAAGGTTTGTTACCTGTTACCACTGATGGTGAGTGCCCATACAAGGAATGGAACTGGAGTACACTACGTGAGCGTAGGATAGAGTCAGCATTAGCTGTTTCAAGCAAAGGCATCTCAGCTTGAGTCGCTGGACAAAGAAGACTGAGTCTCAAAGGTGAGAACAGGAGTGAGTTGGGGGAGGCGAGAACATCAGCTCTGGGAACAATGTTTTCTAAGATAAGGAATATAGGTAGGATGGTTTGGACATCAGGGGACAGGGAGAGGAGAGAAAAACAGAGTAATTAGGCAAGTGAGTACGAACTATAATGGAAATAAGTCACCATAGAACAAGCGAACACACATGAATATTACTAAGTGACATCAAGCACGTGCATTTATCGCCACAGTCTCAGGAAATAAAACCTATAATACAGGGAGAGTGCAGATAAAAAATCAGCAAGGACGAAGAAGATGAGAGAGGAAATAATGGCAGGTGAGAACCACAGCAGAGCTTTGGGAGAAATGGAGAAGCCGCAGAGCTGAGAGCGCCAACAGCGAACAGGGCCTGAGCCGAGGGGCAGCCGGGCAGCCAGTAAGAACTCCGGAGAGGCAGGAAGCCAGCCCACAGGCACGCACAGCCCCTCCAGCCCGCTGCCCCTCTGCTGAGCTCTGGGAACACTGGCAGCTGCCCCCAGAAGACTGGAAGGTTCTTCCAGGCACACACTGAACAGCTGAATGATTTCCCAACCACCCCCGCCTCCCCCACTCAACTTAGCTACAGTGAAGCCCAGCAACCTTCATGTCTTTCCTGTGCAGCGCATCTGACCAACTTTGAAATAAATTCACTTCCTATAAATAATATTCCATAAAGCTTCCTAACCCTTTTGTTACAGTAGAGTCTTAGACATTTCTTTTTTTTTTTTTTAAGATTTTATTTATTTATTTGAGAGAAAGAGACAGAGCATGAGCGGGGGAGGGGCAGAGAGAGAAGGAGAAGCAGACTCCTCTGCTGAGACGGGAGACCGACTTGGGGCTGGATTCCAGGCCCTGAGATCATGACCTGAGCAGAATGCAGATGCTTTCCCAACTGAGCCACCCAGGCACCCCAGAGTCCTCAACATTTCTTTAGGCTTTCTGAGTCAATTGAGAAAATACCTAAAATCACAGGGTTAATTAACTTCCTAGTTCAAGGTCTAACAGTGTATGTTTTCCTCTTTAACATCCCCAGTAATTTTATATTCATATGATGAGATGTCGAATGCATGTTTAGATGTCGAACAGCATGTTCCTATGTTAATAGGAAAAGAAAACAGGCAGGTATCAGATAGACCTTGACTCCCAACTTTGCCACAAACTGGCTGTGTGATCTTAAATAAATCACTTAACTTCTTTGAGTCTTAGTTCACCTATAGAATCGGGCCACAGCATCTCTTCTGCAAAGCTGATGAAATGAGATAGTGCATGTAGCTAAAACAGAACAATATGTCTGATGCATCCATCACACCTCCTTAATAAACATTGTTTTTTTTCTTTTCTATTCTTTCTCATCCATCCCCTCCCTTCCACTCCAACCCTTGTGCCTAGATAATACATGATACCTATTTAGAGGCTCTTGGTTTATGGCCATTCTAAAGCACTTACGGAAAATTTGCCATCCCTTGGTCTGTTTGCCAGAGTCCCTGGTCTGTGGCCAAGGTCTATGGAAAGGAGCTTGTCTGCAAGAAACTTTCAATTGAATTGAGGAAATCAACATTTACACAAATTTCAGATTCACAGCTGACTTATTTCACAAAAATACTCTAGATGAGTATTTCCAATATGAATTCCCATCTACCAGCCAGGAATTTGAAAGATACTGGACTGGACTCTGAAGAAACAATTTGAAGGTTAAGGTTTATCAGTGCTTCTGAAAATGGAAAGAGAGTCAAGGCTGATCTGTCTTAGAAGACATAACCCTTAAATGGGGGAGGGAGTCTGGGAACTGGGTGGCCTCTTGGGTCCTTTCCCAGTGGGGTTTATAACTGGAAACATTAAAATCATGGGCTCGGGGACCCCTTCTGGAGCTGAAAGGCAGTGCACCTCAAAGGCCTATAAGAAGTTTCTTTGGTTACAAAGAGTGGGTTGCTTCAGGAAGTACTTTTTGTCATAAAGAATGCAAGCAAAACATAATTTTTTTTAGTGTGAGAGAGAGAGAGTGCTCTGGTGTGGGGGAGGGGCAGAGAGAATTTTAAGCAGGTTCCAGGCCCAGTACTCAGGGCTCAGTGTGGAGCCCAGAGCTCGATCTCATGACCCTGAGACCATGACTTGATCCAAAATCAAGAGTTGCACACTCAATCAACTGAGCCACCCAGGCACCCCAAGAATTCAGGCAAATTGTAAAAGAAAAGTGACCTCTAGAAAAAAATTGTGTTCTTTGAATCAGTCTCTTCTCTGATTTTGGAATGTCATAACAATTCATACAGTTCCCAGCATGGTGGATAAGCAGGAACAAGTGACAAGCGTTCACGTTTAGATCTTGATCTAATAATATAAACTGCTGCCATATTTTGAAAGAGAAAAATCTTTGTTTGAGAGATGTATTTGTGGATCACTTATCCCAAGTTTTCCTATTAAAAAAAACATGAATATTGTTATTAGTACTCATTTGACCCCAAAGATAAACACAGTGTTCAAGCCCCTATTTACCCAATTCAGAGCAAATGTGCTGAATGACTTGTACTTCTGTTTTTCTAACATCAACAAAAATTAATATTTGTTGGCTGCTTTCTCTGTCAGAAGAGTTTTAATTACTTGACAGGTAGGATCCTAATTACCTGTTTCTTTTTTTTTTAAGATTTTATTTATTTATTGACAGAGAGAGATCACAGTAGACAGAGAGGCAGGCAGAGAGAGACAGAGGGAAACAGGTTCCCTGCTGAGCAGAGAGCCGGACACGGGACTCGATCCCAGGACCCTGAGATCATGACCTGAGCCGAAGGCAGCGGCCTAACCCACTGAGCCACCCAGACGCCCCTAATTATCTGTTTCTTGAAAGCAGTTCAAAGAGATAGATATTTATTACTAATATTTGTCACTAATATGGCACACAGGAGAAGTTAAATTACTTGGGTCAGGTTCCCCAACCAGCAAAGAGTAGAGCCTCAGTTTGAACCAAGCAGGAGAACTCGAGCTCTCACTCCTGCTTCCATCAAAGACATGATTTCATGTGATCTGCACAAGAAATTCATTACATACAAAAGGCATCTATTTTGCTTTCAAACCCACAAATCAAGAGCAACCTTAAAGAAATCATCCATGGTCAAAACTTGTTTCTATGTCACAGACAGGACTGAAATTCCACTCTCTGTGATTTCAATAGGGTCTCCTACAGTTGAATCCAATGAGCACACCCTGACACATCTTTTAAAATACATCCTGGGTGCCCGGGGGCTCAGTCGGTTAAGCATACGACTCTCGGTTTCGGCTCCGGTCACGGTCTCGCGGTTGAGGGATCGAGCCCCTCGTCGGGCTTTGTGCTGGGCACAGAGTCTGCTTCGGATTCTCTCTCTCTCCCCCTTTACTCTTCTTCCCCTCTAAAATAAATAAATAAAATCTCTTTTTAAAACGTAAGATACATCCTCTAAAATCTCACATAGTTTATGACTTCTGACATTAGGGCATAAGAAATATGGCGGTCAAGGAACCAAAAGGGCCAGCTTCTTTTAAAAATAGTTACAAGCTAATGATATAGACTGTTAAATTCTGGGTGCTAAGACCTTTCTCAAATATAAACCATTAGGCTAAGATGAGCGGCTTGGGTTATAATGACTTCATTTCTGTGATACCACATGAATAACACCTGTGTGAGCCTGCTGTGTGATGGATGTTGGTGCAGTCGAGTGACCTTGATCACCTCCCTCTTATTGAATTGTTGCCATAAAGGTTGAACCTTCATTTTCCTAGCCATTATTTTGAAGCAAATTTGCCCAAAGTGAAATGGCAGCTTGTGCTCTTATGGACCCTTACACTGCAAATCTAGTATCTCACACCAAGACAGAAATAATAAAATGGCTTTATTTTGGTATCTTCTCATGGCGATACAGTTGTCTACAGACAAAAGAAGTAGGGAAAAATGAAGTTATCTTGTATTTTTTGAGAGGACAGCTGCTAATAACCTATGATTATTTGTAAGTAAAATTTTGATCATGATATAACTCAGACAGAATTCTATCTCTGGGGTGCTGAAACAAAATTAAGTTTAGTATCACCTATCAGCTTAAGTGACTTGTTAAATCGTGAGTTTATATTCTAGAATGGTCAAACAAAACCTAACTAACTCAAGTAACTAACTAACCTAACTAACTAACAAACTATCTAACTCAAGACAGATGCAAAAATAATAAACAAATCAGACATATTTCTAAAGAAAAAAATGCTCTGTGTGGTCTTTTCCTGTCTTCCGGAGTAGGAGTTTCTCACTTATTGGAGCCAAAAGGCTTAAATTCATCCTTGGTATGATCTGGTATTTTGCTCGTCCCTTTTCCCTGACAATTTGCTACATTTCCTCTTACTTTCTTTGCTTCTCCAGTCCATCTATCTAAATTCTGTTTTCCCCCCTGCCTTCTCTTCCCTCTATTCTCCTAGGAATACAATTAAGCAGATTATCATAATTTTGCTGCGTCCCCACTGTCCTGCCAAACTCATTCTTTTCTACAGCCCCAGGCGTTTTCATTGAGAATTCGGCCAACTTCCATCAAAGTACAGCTCCTGGCTAACAGACACGCAGGCACATATGGAAACGGTGCTGCTCATCTTCACTGCAGTCCTGTCTTTTCACCTGATGAATCACTGAATTAAAAAACAAGGAAAAGGACTTTTATGCTCTTTGATATTTAATTATATGACTTCATTCCTGAAAGCCAGAAGGAAAATAACTTGGGGATGCCTTAAAGATATTTCACATGTGAAACTCTTACACTTTAATAAATTGGCATATCTGATTTTTAAGTCAGGGCTTTTCTTTTTTTAGGCGTCATATTGGGCACAGAACTATTTGTCTTTCTCAAACATTCATCAGTTTCCCCTTAGTGATTTTGAATAACAGAAATAAGGTCACTGGAATAAAGCTGCTTCACAAGAAAAAAGAATCTTTCACTTTGATTGCCTTGGCCCTGCCTTCATTTCTTTATCTGTGATAAATGCCTTGTCTTTGTCTAGCATTATCTACTGGAGAGAAATCAGCTGTATGTAATTATTACAACCAGGGGATCATTTCTCTTCCGTCTGATATTTAAAAAAAAATAAATGGCTGTCAAAATGAGCTGACAACCGAGGGCAAGTAAGGAGTTTGGTTGCTGGGTTGCATACAAAAACCTGAGAGCCTTAAGGAGCAAAATAGGCTCGTAACAAATAATCCCTTTCTACATGGCATGACACCATTCTGGTCTGGGTGACGTCATGATCTCTGAAAATTGGGTGATTATTTTAGGTAACCCTAAAGAGCGCTAGTAAAAGTGAGGATTCTCTTCCATGTCTTTGAAGTTCTGTTTGCTTTAATCTTGGGAAAACACAGAAAACACCAAGATTTAATGAGACGATCTTAATATGATCATTTTCCTTTCTATAAGGAGGTACCACTACATAGTAAATTTTAAATAAGTCTCAACCAGAAATTAGTTAATGTTAACAAACCAAAGAGGATCTGCAAAAGGAGAGTGAACAACAGAAAGTGCCAAACCTGTTTATGCCATCATGTTGTTTGGAAAACTGCCTGGTAGCCAACAACCAAGCTAGGTAAATGGTGCAGCCACTGAGAAATCCATAGAACACTAACTTTTCAAAATGAACAGTAGGTGACTTCTGAGGAAGATGGCAGAGTCGGAGGATACAACAAGATACAATGGATACAATGAGATAACGTCCACATCAGTGTAAATGACCTGGGAAACAGTTCAGAGACTGGCCGAACAGACTCTTCACAGCAAAATGAAGAGAAGAGGCCACATCAAAGAGGGTAGGAAAGGCAGGGATGTGGTTGGGCGCTAAGTGGACCCATGTGACTGTTCATGGGAAGGAGGGACCCGCGGGCACAGACAGGGAAGAGAAGCAAACCCCCACACCAGGCACCTCAGGCATGGGAGACCCATGTGGGGAAGACAAATCCCCACAATACTTGGCTTGGAAAACCAGAAGGGCCAACTTTCATGAATTCTTACAATGAGAGCAGCCTAACTCCTGGAACTTTAAAAATCAGTGAACTTGGCCCTGAGAGAGCCGGGAAGGCAACTGAGTCCCTGCACTTAAAGAGACAACACAACAAACAGCCCTGCAGAGAGAGAGCCTAGAGGTAGCTGTCTGAAAATGCCAGGGATTGCTGGGGGACTTCTCCAGGAGCAAAGGAGCTGGTGGCATCATTTCCTTCCCCTGCCCCACAGCCTAGACACACTGATACCTGGGGTCACCAGCAAAACACACCAACATTCATTACCTAACTTGGCAAAAGCACACCCTGCCCCCTCACTCTCCTGAGGAGTCACCCCTACAGCCCTGTGGCAGTTTCCTAAAGTGGCTCCAGGCCTCCTCCCACAACACTCCCGCACAGACCTTGCTAATACCACATACCCTGCACCTGTGTTCTCCTGCAGCCTTGACACCTCTGACCCACCCATGGTGGGAGTCCATCCAAAGCACTGTCACGAGCCTCATAAGGTACAAGGAGCCCTGAAAGGGGCCATAATAGTAGGGGACTTTGACACCCCTCTTACATCAATGGATGGATCATCTAAACAAAATACAACAAGGAGACAATGATATTGAGCGACACACTGGACCAACAGATACACTGGTCCAACACAATGGACCCAACAGATACATTCAGAACACTCCATCCTAAAACTGGAATACACATTCAAGTGCACATGGAACATTCTCCAGAAGAGATCACACATTAGGCCACAAATCAAGTCTCAACAAATTCAAAAAGACTGAAGTCATACCATGCATCTTTCTTTTCCAATCACAACTATATATAAAACTAGAAATCAACTACAACAAAAAATCTGGAAGTAACACAAACATAGGGAGGTCAAATAACATGCTGAATGATTCAACCAAGAAATCAAAGAAGATATCAAAAAATACATGGAGACAAATGAAAATGGAAATGCAATAGTCCAAAATGTTAGGGATGCAGCAAAGCTGTTCTAAGAGAGAAATTTATGTCAATACAGGCCTATCTCAAAGAGCAAGAAATGCCTCAAATAAACAACCTAATCTTATACTGAAAGGAGCTGGAAAAAGAAAAACAAACAAAAGCCAAAACCAGTAGAAGGAAGGAAATAATAAAAATTATCAAAGAAATACATGAAATAAAAACTAAAAAAAAAAAAAATAGAACAAATCAATGAAACCAGCTTTTTCTTTGAAAAGATCAACAATCTGATAAAGACACACAAAGAAAAAAAGAAAGAGATTCAAATAAATGAAATCAGAAATAAAAATGAGAAATAACTGGAAAAACTGGAAATATGATGGGTTATAATAGAATATTATGAAAAATTATACACCAACAAATTGGACAACCTAGAAGAAATGGATAAATTCCTAGAAACATATAACCTTCCCAAACTGAAACAGGAAGAAATAGAAATTTCAAACAGACCAATTTCCAGCAATGCAATTGAATCCATAATAAAAAAAAAAACTACCAACAAACTAAAGTCCAGGACCAGATGGCATCTCAGGTGAATTCTACCAATCATCTAAAAAAGGGTTAATACCTATTCTTCTCAAACTATTCCAAAAAATACAAGAGCAGGGAAAGCTTCCATATTTACTCCATGTGGCCAACATTACCCTGATAGTAAAACCAGAAACTACAAAAAAAAGAGAACTACAAGCCAATATCTCTGATGAACAGAGATTCAAAAATCCTCAACAAATACTAGCAAACTGAATCCAACAATACATTAAAAAAATCACTCACTTGGGGTGCCTGGGTGGCTCAGTGGGTTAAGCCTCTGCCTCCAGCTCAGGTCATGATCTCAGGGTCCTGGGATCGAGCCCCGCATTGGGCTCTCTGCTCAGCAGGGAGCCTGCTTCCTTCTCTCTCCCTGTCTGCCTGTCTGCCTACTTGTGATTTCTGTCTGTCCAATAAATAAGTAAAATCTTTAAAAAAAAAATCACTCACCATAATCAAGTGGGATTTATTCCTGGGATGCAAGGGTGTGGTTCAATATTCACAAATCAATATGATCCATCACATTGACAAAAAAAAAAGGATAAAGCCATATGATCATTTAATAAATGCAGAAAAAGCATCTGACAAGTACAACATCTATTCATGATAAAACCCCTCAACAAAGTAGGTTTAGAGGGAACATACCTCAATGCAGTAAAGGTTATATGAAAAAACCACAGCTAACATCATACTCAATGGGGGAAAATTGAGAGCTTTCCCCCTAAGGTCAGGAGTAAGACAAGGATATCCACTCTCACCACTTTTATTCAACATAGCACTGAAAGTCCTAGCCATAGCAATCAGACAACTAAAAGAAATAAAAGGAATCCAAATTGGTAAGGAAGAAGTAAAACTTACAAATTTACAGGTGATATGATACTGTGTATACAGAAAACTCTAAAGACTCCAAGAAAAACTATGAGAACTGATAAATGAATTCAGTAAGTACACAGGACTACAAAATATACAGAAATACATTGTATTTCTATATACTAATAATGAAGCAGCAGAAAAATAAAAGAGAAAACAATCCATTTCCAATTACTCCAAAAATAATAACATACCTAGGAATAAACTTAACCAAGGAGGTGAAAGAGTCATAATTTGAAAGCTATAAAACATTGCTGAAAGAAACTGAAGATGACACAAATAAATGGAAAGACATTCTATGTTCATGGATTGGGAGAACCACTATAATTAAAATGTCCATACCACCCAGAGTGATTTACAGATTCAATGCAATCCCTATCAAAATACTAACAGCATTTTCCACAGAACTAGAACAAATAATCCTAAGATGTGTATGGAACCACAAAAGACTCAACAGCCAAAGCAGTTTTGAAAGGGAAGAACAAAACTGAAGGTATCACAATCCCAGATTTCAAGATATATTACAGAGCTGTGGTGATCAAAACAGTACAGTACTGGCACAAAAACAGACTCTTTTATATATATGTATATATTTATTCATGTGACAGAGATCACAAGCAGGCAGAGAGAGAGAGAGAGTGAGAGGCGGAAGCAGGTTCCCCGCTGAGCAGAGAGCCTGATGCAGGGTTCGATCCCAGGACCCTGGGATCATGACCTGAGCTGAAGGCAGAGGTTTTAACCCACTGAGCCACCCAGGCACCCCCCCAAAAATAAAAATAACTCTTACTGATAAAATGTTTTATAACTGCTTATGCTTAAAATCCTTCTCCAATTTTTCTCCAGTTTCCTACAACAACTGCCTATCAGTTGTAGCAATTGAAAAACTGCCCTCTTGGGGCGCCTGGGTGGCTCAGTGGATTAAAGCCTCTGTCTTCAGCTCGGGTCATAATCCCAGGGTCCTGGGATTGAGCCCCACATCGGGCTCTCTGCTCAGCAGGGAGCCTGCTTCCCCCTCTCTCTCTGCCTGCCTCTCTGCCTATTTGTGATCTCTGTCTGTCAAATAAATAAATAATCTTATTTTAAAAAGCAAAAACAAAAACAAACAAACGATGTTAGGAAAACTGGACAGCTACATGCAAAAGAAAGAAACTGGACCATTTTCTTATACCACGAAATACAAAAATAAACTCAAAATGAAGTAAAGACCCCAATGTGAGATCTGAAACCATAATAATCCTAGAAGAGGGCACTGGCAGTAAATTTCTGACTTTGGCCTTAGGAATTACTTACTAGATACGTCTCCTAAGGCACAGGAAATAAAAGCAAAAATAAGCTATTGGAGCTACATCAAAATAAATAACTTTTGCATGGTGAAAGAAACAATCAACAAAACTAAAAGGCAACCTATGTATACAAAACTGTTAAAGGTTTAGTATTCAAAATATGTAAAGAACTTATAAAACTCAACACCCAAAAGCCGAATAATTCAGTTTAAAAATGGCAGAAGACATGAACAGGCATTTCTCCAAAGAAGACATCCAGATGGCCAACGGACACAAGAAAAGATAATCAACATCACTCATCACCAGAGAAATGCAAATCAAAACTGCAATGAGATCTTAGCCTACAACTGTCAGAACGGTTAAAACAAAAAACACAAGAAACAACTGTTGGCCAGAACATAAAGAAAAAGGAACCCTTGTGCACTACTGATGGGACTACAAGCCACTATGGGAGACAGTATAGAGTTCCTGCAGAAAATTAAAAACAGCATTACCATGTGATCCAGTAATTCCACTAGCGGGTATTTATCCAAAGAATCCTAAAACAATAATTTGGAAAGATACACATACCCCTATGTTTATTGCAGCATAATTTACAACAGCCAAAGTATGGAAGCTGCCCAAGTATCCATTGATTGATGAATGAATAAAGAGGATTTGGTGTATGCAATGAAATGTTACTCAGTCATAAGAAAAAGAACGAATTCTTGCCATTTGTGACAACAGAGATAGATCCGAAAGGTACAATGCTAAGTGAAATAAGTCAGAGGAAGACAAATGCCATGATTTCACTCACATGTGGGATTTAAGAAACAAACAAACAAAAAGAAACAAACAACAACAACAACAACAAACTTTTAACTATAAAAAACAAACTGATGGTCACTTTGGGGGGGGTGGGTTACAGGTTGGGGGATGGTTGAAACAGGTGAAGGGGATTCAGGGTACATTTTTTCGTGATGAGCACCGAGAATTGTATACAAGTGCCGAATCACTACATTGCACACCTGAAACTAGTAAAACATTGTATGTTAACTACACCGGAATTAAAATAAAATGAACAGTAGGTCAACATACCTTTGAGAAGGGTCGTGGTACAGGTACCACCTGATTTCTCCCTTCAAACACACAAGCTCAGTGAGATGCTAAACATGCCAGTAAGAATTGGTGACGCATTCACCAGCTACGTCACCAGCAGAGAGTTGGAAGCATCAGAGCACAGGTATGCAACTTGAGCAGCCATCCATGCCCCACCATCTTTGAACTCCCAGTAATTTTTTAACAAGGAGCCCTACCTTTCCATTTTGCAACAGGCCCCACAATTCAGGGAGCCTGTCCTGAGTCAGAGATCCGCATCCAGACAGATCCAGAATTGATGGGAGTCTAGTACTGTCTTAGTGAAATGGAATAAATTCGTGTAGTATCTTTGAGCCATTTCCTCTTTGAAAAATATTAGCACCCACTTTCAGAATTTTGGTATTTAAGGAAGACCATGCATACACAATGGGCAGCAAGGCCCCGATCACACAAATACACTTAACAAATGTTCGTTCTGTCTTCTCCTTCACCCTCCTCAATCCCTCCCCCTCACAGTTGACCACTCAGAGATGGCACTGTGAGGTCAAGTTGCTCCTCAGGTCAGTTCCCCGGTGTCACCCACAGCGAGCCAGCCTTCCCTAAAAGGGAAAAGCCAACAGATCAGCTTTAAGTCACACCTCAACATAGAGCCTGAAGGCAAGACAGCGTGGGTCAGTAGCGGTGCCTTGATGCTGCCAATCCCATAGATGAAGAAACAAGTGTGCGAATGGCATGAGGTCCCTGGTACCCTCACACTCTAAAGCAAGCTGCTGGGCCACCCATGTGGGGCAGTGGTTTAGAAACTTATCTGCTGGTTTTAGCTGGTAGCCCTTCTCCGGCAGGTATAAAATTCTGAATTTGGAGACGGACCGAGAATTTCTTTCTTTTTTTTTTAAGATTTTATTTATTTATTTGACAGACAGAGACCACAAGCAGGCAAGAGAGGCAGGCAGGGAGAGAGAAGAGGAAGCAGGCTCTCTGCAGTGCAGAGAGCCCGATGTGGGGCTCGATCCCAGGACCCCGGGACCATGACCTGAGCTGAAAGCAGAGGCTTTAACCCACTGAGCCACCCAGGCGCCCCTGACCGAGAATTTCTATGGCATTTGCTACTCATGAGTGCATGAGAAGGGACACAGGATATTTGTTTCTCTTTTCCAGTTTCCTAGATTTTCTATAACAATACACCACCAACTGGGAGGTTGGAGCAATGCATTTCTTATCTCTCAGGTCTGGAGGCTGGAGGTCTGGAGGCTCCAAGTCCAACATCAAGGTGTTGGCGGGGCTGATTCCTCCCCAGGGCTGTGAGGAGAATCTGCTCCATGCTTCTTCCATTCTTCTGGTGATTTGGGGGTAATCTGTTGGCATTCCTTGGCCTGTACATAAATCACACTGATCTCTGCTTTCATACTCACATGAACTTCTCACTGGGAACGTATCTCTGTCCAAATGTCCTCTTTTCCTAAGGACTCCGAGTCATACTAGAGTAGGGCCCCACCCTACTTCCAAATATAGTCATATTCTGAGGAATCAGGTCCAGGACTAGGACATATGTCAAATGTTATCCCCCAACTTCAATGAATTTGGAGGATAACACTTGACCCATAAAATCCTCTCTGAAGCCAAGTGAGAAGGTCTGATTTGTGAGGCTCAAAGAATGTTGCCCTCATCCTGTTCCTGTCTCCTGGGTGAGACCCGACACAGGTAACTCACCTTTCTGTTCTCTTGCAGTAACGAGGACGGTCCCACATTAGTAAATTAAAATTTTTCTATCTGGTGAAATATCAAAATTCCAGACTCACTCAAGTTTGAAAATTTCCCTGACTTGGACCTCTGCCATGCTCAGATGTCGCGTTGAGAAAAGGCAGCGGGTCTGGCTTCCTTCTTTTAGCTTGCTCCCCTCTATCCATTGTCCTGTGTGATCAGGGGAAAGGGTTCACCTTAACTGGCTGGTTCTAGTGTCATGGAATACTGGTCCCTTCTAATTAAGGCTGGGAACTGAAGCTGACTCTCCATTTTGGACACCGGTTGAGATTCCTTCCAGACACTCTGGCTAGGAGCCTTCTTGACAAGCTCTTGTTATGGGGCACATTGTCCTTTGGTCGGCTGCTGAGACCCTTGGCCGGCATCCCCTCGCAGATGATCTTCAGATGACCTTCCTAGGCTAGCTCCAAGTCTGTCCCCTGGAAACTCTCCCCTGTGCCTCACTGTCAGTGGAAAGACAACGGGATCTCAGTGCTGCTCACTCTGTCATCAGGCTGAATCTGCTCCAGACACACCTAAGGATTTCTCAGGCATTCCAAGTCCTTCAAAGGACACAGGATGAGGGCAACATTCTTTGAGCCTCACAAATCAGACCTTCTCACACGGGTGGAGGGGAGTAGTGAAAGAGAAACATGTAGCTTTTAAGGCTGCATCCTATCAGCCCACCTGGTCCAATCAACTGGGGACCCAGGTGGCATAATGCCCAAAGTGGGACAGCGTGTCTGGCAGGGGCTCAGAGCTCACAGTTATAGAAATAATATACAGTTTTCGAATCACTTCATCACTCAGGTTCCACTGTTCATCTCAACAGCCCCCACGTCATAACGTTACTATGAAAGTCAGATTAAATAGAATCTAGACAACAAGCTTAATAAACATAAGAGAGTTTCATTCCAGATGTGGGACAAGCACGTATTCCACTGGTGATCCGGACAAGGGAGAAGAAAGGATCTGGTCTCTTTAACACTGGCCTCCTACATCATTAACCATGTCATTGGCTGGAATTTGGGCTTCAGTGGGAAAACCTATGTGATTACTCATAGAGTTAAAGATACACTTAAAAAGTACACATTTTTATAAGTACTGAATTGTGACCAACGCTAATGAAGATCCTGACTTAAATTTAGAAGTACTTCCCTTATGGATCAAGGAAAAGCCATACCCAGTCAT
The DNA here is from genome assembly GCA_004024625.1 of Mellivora capensis. Taxonomy (NCBI): domain Eukaryota; kingdom Metazoa; phylum Chordata; class Mammalia; order Carnivora; family Mustelidae; genus Mellivora; species Mellivora capensis. The sequence continues at coordinate 18,201 of PISX010009354.1, forward strand.
TCCCAGCAGGCACTTCGGCAGCGAAGGACAGATACAGAGGTGTGATGAAGCAACAGAGATGTTGACATTTTAATACCATCTATTATCCTAATCCATTGAGAATAACAGTGTCCCTTAAAATGGCATGCGGTTTTCGCTATTCAAAATATCGTGCTTAAAACATATAATATTTGCCTGGGGTTCTTTGGAAGAACAGAGTCCCTGCCAGTTCTGAATGTCCTTGGCTAAATTTGAGAGTGAAAATTGTTTTGTGCTAGGCGGCTTTTTGTTTTCCTCAGAATACAACCAGGGGTATCAAAGCTATAAAGAGAGTTTGGTGAGTAGCAGAGGAAAGCCTTGGCTGAAATTCAAACCGGAACTGAATTACGAAAAGCAGGGAATTTTGAGAGCCCAGAGGAAACCGCCTCAGTCATACATTATTTTCATTTCTTATCTGCTCTTTGTAGGCCATAAAAACAACTCTGTTCTCTTGTTACTGGGTAAATTCACAGACATGGTTTCCAGTGAATCAGAAGGCTATAGGTTTCCCCACGTCCTTACAGAAGAGTCAGGGAGCACGTGTGAACGGCAAAATGTTCAGGCTGAATTTGTCATAGGACAAATTTAGATAAGTGACCTTTTTTTAGCGTGTACTGCTTCATACTGGTAGAAAGTGTTTGAACTATTAGGGCGTCACAGATGATCTGGTCTTACTCCCGACTTTGACAAAGTAGCAGCGAGGGCCAACAAATTCACAGTCTCCCTCCATCTTCTGCTTGCACACAGCTTAATGGGACATCAGTATTAGAATGGGATCATGTAGCTTCTGCCAAATACCCTTTCCACTTCATCAGCCTGCCTCGCCAGTTATGGGAATGCATGTTTATGGGAATGCATGTTTATGGATACTCATCTTCTAGGTCTTAACTTCCCTGAATTTATTTTGGCATATATGCTAAATCCTATGTTTTACTTTGGGCCAACTCATACCCCCATATTTGTTATTCAGAGTAAAAGTGAATGAGAATCTTTCTTTTTTCCTAATCGATTTTCTTTTGGGACAATATATACATATATATTTTTTCAATTGCCCAGGGGCATTTGTTCCTCCTCTATCGTGTTCACTTCTCAAATGTCAGGCAGCTCATCTGGGCTCACAGGGGGGTTATGTTCAAGGGCTAGAGAACGCAGATTGCCGGCCCGATGCTCCTTTTCTAGCTTTCGTAAAATCCCCTCCATCTAGGTGTCCCAAAGGAAGTAGGGAGAGAAGGGAGGACCTTGGAGAGGCTGCCAGAGGAAAGGAGACATTTCTAGACCTGGAAGGAAAGAGAAATCAGCATATTCTAAAGAACAGCTATACCCTGAAGACGGGATGTGAAAATATGAGAAGTGACTAGGAGGAAAACCCAGACACATGGAGCTGCCGCCATACCCAAGACTCCTGAGCCCTAGAAGTGGCCCAGAAACAGCAGAGCCGCAAGGCCTGAAGTCTGCAAGTGAACTAGGGCAAAGGGGATCTCCGCAATGACGACTATAGTCTCATTACTGATGACTGGAAGGGCCTTTCCACTGTTTTGGTGATGGTCCCCATCCTAGGACCACCGTACAACCCCAAGAAGAGAAAACGCCCAAGACAGGATTGAACATCCCCACAGAGGCTCAAGGTCAGACGTGTATTCACTGCATAAAACAAAGACATGTGTTTCTGGTACCGCTGAGCTTGTGGACCAGGATTCAGACCCACTGCACGCACCCGGCTTTTATTCTGAGTTGATAGAAGATCTGCAGGCAATTAGATAAGGAGAAAAAGAAACCATTTTATGTTCTATCTGCTCTGTGCAGTCTGCCAAATGTGGTAGAGATGAAAGCCTTTCGACCAAGGCATTTGACTGAGCTGGAAACATCTGTCCTTTTCGGTAAATGAGTCAGGATTATTAACTGAAGTTAGATGTGGGACGGAGAGGCACAGCGAATAAACAAATAGGGCAGTCTCCTAAGTTTGGTAACAAGTTCTAATAAAAGTCGTATTTGATGAGAAATGCTCTGAGACCCAAGGGGCTGGTCTGGTCTTTGGTAAAACTGTGAAGGAGGCATAGTTTGTCACCAGGACTTCATGCCCTGGGATTCTTCCATGCTGCTCAATTATCATCAGAAACTTGCAGTGACACGGTCACCATAGGTTTGCTTTGGACCCTGTTTTCTTCCTTCTATATCAAAATTTACCTCTTCCTCCAAGATCCTGTGAAATAATCTGAATCAGCCATGAACTATATCTGATACCCTCTAGTCTTGATTGAACAGATTAAACTCAGTAAAATGTATATTTTTATAGAGAACATCACTATTTCGACATAGACACACACTTAGGTAAGAATTTCAACAGGAGGCACCTGGGTGGCTCAGTGGGTTAAGCCTCTGTCTTCGGCTCAGGTCATGATCTCAGGGTCCTGGGATCGAGCCCTGCATCGGGCTCTCTGCTCAGCAGGGAGCCTGCTTCTCCCTCTCTCTCTGCCTGCGTCTACCTACTTGTGCTCTCTCTCTGTCAAATAAATAAAATCTTAAAAAAAAAAGAATTTCAACAGGAACAGCCTTGGAGCATAAGAAACAGTTTATTAAAGTGAACACAGGGGCTCATCAACATATCCCACCGGTCATGTTCTTTCTACAAAGTGACATTGCTCTATCAAGAGATGGGATCTAAGGCTTTTGCTTGGTCCCACTGGGGTGATATCCCTTTGGGACCCAGCCACCAGGCTGGGAGGAGTGAAACAGCCACAGGGGAGGGTCACATCTAGTCACTCCAGCACCCACCACAGCTGAGGAGCCAGTCAGCAACTGGGACCTACTGCCGGACACTTGGGTCAACAAGTGCTCAGATGCTTGCAGCTCCTGGCTGACAACCAAGGGTTACAGAGGAGCTAGAATGCAGATTTGTGACCAAAATAAATTCTGTGGTTATTTTAAGTCATAGAATTTTGAGTGTTGTTGTTGTTGTTGTTGTTGTTGTTGTTGTTTTAATGCAGCCATGATCTCTGTAGCGTCATCGAATCTTAATATGTGGGTGATTGTCTTATTTGCTTCTCTGTTTGGATGGCCTTCTTAGGTTTAAAAAAATTGAAGAATAAATATTCATGAAGGTTAGGAAAATGATGCAACAGTCCTAACATTCACTTAAGGTTTATTTGCTACCACGGTGGAGCTAGATCTCATAGTTCCTTGTTAAGACGTTGGGAGAAGGTAAAAGCTTCCCTCCAGAAGGGAGGGTTCTTTAGACTTGAGAATGAAAACTAACTGGTGAACATAGATGTCATTACCCCTAAGGCTGTATATTGAGTACTTCTGACACAGGTAGCTGGTTACTATTAAGGGAAAGTGTGGAATGCTAAGAAATTAATGCCTTGGGGAAAAAGGTACTCGGGACGCCTGGGTGGCTCAGTTGGTTAAGCGGCTGCCTTCAGCTCAGGTCATGATCCCAGCATCCTGGGATCGAGTCCCACATCGGGCTCCTTGCTCGGCGGGGAGCCTGCTTCTCCCTCTGCCTCTGCCTGCCACTCTGTCTGCCTGTGCTCGCTCACTCTCTCTCCCTCTCTCTCTGACAAATAAATAAATTAAATCTTTAAAAAAAAAAGGTACAAATTAAAAGACACTGAAGCATGACAGATGCTGACATCTAAAATAACTTAAGTCCACTCCTTAAGTGGGAGTTCTCCCGGATGCTTAAAGTAAGTGGCCCAGGGCCTGGGTACACAAGGCCCCAGGATAAATGTGGGGGCCCACAGGAGCAGAGGAATAAAACATTTTCACTCTAAAATTAATATCAACATATTATGGATTAGAAAACACAATGGATGAGAATAAATTAAGACAAAACAAGGATCTTCCAAGAAATTTCTTATTTGAAGGAAAATGCATTGGTTTATGTCCTAGACCCTGGGTATTTTTTTTTAATTATCATTATCATTTTTCACGATTCATCTACATTTGGCTCATAATTCCAGTTGGCCATCAAACTACATTTGGAAGAATGAACTAAATCTTACAATGAGTTATGCTTTATATTTGGGACCCTGAACATTGACTTCTTCACCTTCTTTATCACTGTCTGTGTTCTCTGATTCTTGGAAGAACACTTGTGCATAAAGGCTGGTTTGGGGATGCCAGCCAGCAAGCAGCAATGAGAAGACAACCCTAAATTGAAAAGCCCACCCATACAAATAAATTTTTCTCCTTCACTTCGGTTTTATACCTCACAACTACATAGTAGTACCTGCTACTTCCTGTTCAGTCCCACAAATACTGAGCCATCTTGTAGTCCTAGAACAGTGTTGGATTGAGTGGTTCCTCATGAAATTTAGTATCAGAGACAGTACAGCTAAACTCAATGAACACATCGCTACTGATCCATTCAATAACTTTCTCTACTCCAAACCTTTCTAGACTTCCAGGGTCCCCAGTGCCCTCTTGTGAGAAGCCTGCCTTTATGGGGCTAGTTGCTGAAAATCCCATCAACAGAAGTCAACTGAGATTGGGGTTAACTTCTCCTTCTCCTTCTTCTTCCTCTTCTCTTTTTTTTTGGAAAGAGAGAGAGAGAGCACATGCATGTGTGAGTGGAGGGGAAAGGGGCAGAGGGAGAAGGAGAGAGAGAATCTTAAGCAGGCTCCACACCCAGTACAGAGCCCAACATAGGGCTCAGCCTCATGACCCTGAGATCATGACCTGAGCTGAAATCAGGAGTCAGAAACTTAACTGACTGAGCCACCCAGGCGCCCCAAATTGGGGTTAACTTCGGAGGCACTTTTGGAGGCTTCCAGATTACAGAATCTTTGAGAAAACTGTCGGATTGTCAACAGATGCCTTTGGGTATCAAGAACAGTGCCTGACATATAGTAAGTCCTAGAAAAATTATTGAATGGATATTTTTTAAGAGTATATTTATTTATTTGAAAGGGATCACAAGTAGGCAGAGAGGCAGGCAGAGAGAGAGGGAAGCAGGCTCCCTGCTGAGCAGAAATCCCAATTTGGGGCTCGATCCCAGGACCCTGAGATCATGACCCGAGCTGAAGGCAGAGGCTTAACTCACTGAGCTACCCAGGTGACCTTTGAATGGATATGTTTATTGACAAATATATATATTTTGCATACATGTGAGGTATACATTCAGACAGACACAGAGGCTTAAATTTACTTTGGCTCTCATGCATATTATTTTTCATCCCTAGAAAACTCTGAAGAACAAAATCCCAGCTATAATCCTTGGAAATGATTGTTAATGAAGAGAGGGCAAGAATCCAGTCTACAGACAGGGTTTAAGATACTGCTAAGGACATCAAATATAAAACATAACTAATTATAAGATACTGTTCTCTCTTCCAGCATAGAATTATGAGCAAAATGTAAAAGGATCTTGCAAGACTGTGATGACTAAATGTAATAGAAATATCAGTTGTCTGAATGAGGGGACTTCCACTGAAAACTGGGTGCAGGTTCTGGGTAAAAGATGACAGAAGAGAAAGAACTATGCCACAACACTGGGATGCAGATCTGGAAAATCACTTATACCCTAAATTTGCTCTAAGATAATCTTTCCCAGGGGATTTTCTCAGAAGACAACAATCCTGTGTGATAGTAAATTTTGCATGGGAAAAGAAAATTTGAGCAGGGGATAGGGTCTGTGGCAAAAATATGGGAAATGCTGAATTTGACAGGATTTTAGAGGTTTATTGAAAGCAATGTTTTTCAGAATCCTTAAGATCCCAACACACATTGCATATTTCCAGGAAGGGAGTATGACATACAGAGTTCCCAACTGTACCTGCTTTTCAAGGAGTATCCTGTAGGACTAGGTCTTCTCAAACACATTTTGGATAATGCCAGTCTAAATCCAAGTGCAGATTATGAGCAATCAACAGCTAATCTTGAAAGGCACCTGGGTGGCTCAATCAGTTAAGCGTCTAACCCCTGATTTCAGTTCAGATCATGATCTTAGGGTCCTGAGATCGAGCCCTGCATCAGGTTCCACACTCAACAGGGAGTCTGCTTGAGATTCTCTCTCTCTACTTCTCCCTCTGCACCTCCCCTCCACTTGTGCACACGCTCTCTCTCAAAATAAATCAATAAATGTAAAAAAAAAAAGACCCAGTTAATCTTGAAATTATAATTTTGGGAAGTAATGATGGTCTTACTGGTCTCCCTGATTCTTGATGCTATAGGAAACATGGCTAGATTATATCAGTTAAAAGGCACATCTCCTTTCACTGATAGGCAATAATGAATGCACCCCCTTGAGAGCCCATGCATGAGTGTAGACAAAAGACAGAAAGCCTGTGAACTAAGAGAAAAGAAGTAATATCACTGCAAGAAAACCCTTCGGATTGTATTGCCAGTTGAAGAATAAAGACCTAATGTTGCTCTAATGCAGAGAAATGACATAATAGGCACAGGGGCACCTAGAGGCCTATTCCCTTCCTTGAATACTAGGAAGTATTGGATAAATTATCAATAATTGCATTATTGCAATTGGTTCCCAGCCCCACAAGGCTCCTCAGTGTTCACAAACTGATTTTCTTAAAGCCAGTCTATCTTTGGTTTTGTAGGCAAGTGACCTAACATCACAGACATATTTAATACATGACATGAGTAATGGTTATTTACTTATAACTTACCAAATGAATCACTAAGACAAAATATTAATGAATCAAAATTAGTGCATTGTCAGAGCTTAGTAACTTTTCTCATTCAATATTTTACCAAGAAATTCACCGTTCAGGGGCACCTGGGTGGCTCAGTGGGTTAAAGCCTCTGCCTTCAGCTCGGGTCATGATCTCAGGGTCCTGGGATCAAGCCCTGCATCAGGCTCTCTGCTCAGCAGGGAGCCTGCTTCCTCCTCTCTCTCTGCCTGAGTCTCTGCCTACTTGTGATCTCTCTCTCTGTGTCAAATAAATAAATAAAATCTTTAAAAAAAAAAAAAAGAAAGAAATTCACCATTCAATGCTTGGCAACTTTGGAACATTAACATATACGTGCAACAGGCAGACACTTGGAATTTCAATGATTTTCTGCAAGGCAGAACTGCAAATGCTGCCTTGACTTTGCCATGGTTTCCAAATGCTCCTGTTCTTTTTAATATAAATTACACCATCATTGTGAATTTCATTTGTAATGGGTTGTTTGGGTAAGCCTATAATGATGACTATACATGACTATAACTACACATTAAGCCATAATTTTCAAAATATTAGTTTCTAAGGTATGTATAAAATGTTTTTCAAACATGGATCATCTTTAACCCTGTTGCTATTACAAATCTACAAAAATACCTATAACTCAACCCACCCATTCAATTTTCATGGCCATAACATTTCATTGGTGATGAGCAGCCTATGAATTCATGCTACTATATGATCTGCAGTATAATATATAGATTAGCAGGTTAAAATTTACAGAGTTATTTTTATAGTTTTGGCCCATTTTATTACCTAAAATCATGAATACAAGTGTATACTGCAATCTATTGTTTCATCCTTTTCCAATTCCTTCATAGCATTATATTCTTCTTCCACTAGAAAGGGAGACTATTTGGGGGAGGAGCTGTAAATGGGCTGATTTTTTTAAAATCTTTTTTACTTTTTTGATAATCACAGTGTTAAAACATGAAAGAAACATTGAGTGGAAATTGTTAGTCTGGATTTCATTCTGACTTCTTATTAGAGCACAAAAAGTGAAACAAACTTCAGAACTACATAAACTTTTACCTTTGTAGGGTTTATAATGACAAGCAACATAAGATTCCAGACTACTAATTCTCAGTATTTTCACCATGAAGGCTAATATTCACTCAAGAATCCTATTATTGAGTGTTCTGTCCTACAAAATGTATTTTTTTAAATATTTTTATTTATCTATTTAACAGAGAGAGAGAGAGAGATCACAAGTAGGCTAAGGCAGGCAAAGAGAGAGGGGAAAGCAGGCTCCCTGCTGAGTAGAGAGCCGATGTAGGGCTCAATCCCAGGACCCCGAGATCATGACCTGAGCCAAAGGCAGATTCTTAACCACCTAAGCCACCCAGGCACCCCCAAAATGTATTCTTAAGTAAAAGTTTATTTTCTCATTTCCTTATTTCATACTCAAATAAACATGTAATTACTGGAGTTTCTGATGTGCATGAGAAAACTAGCAGAACACAATGAGTTGGTTTGAATCCCAGTCAAATGATTTAGTAAGCCTCTATATTTAGTCAATTTATGATCCCAACACACATTGTATACAAATTTAAAATATTAAAACTTTCTAGTAGATTCTTGTTCTCTGAAGACCAAAGGAAGACCAGAGTGGAAAGAATTGCCCTAAATGTTTGCAAAATCTATAAAAAATATAATTATAGAAAAAGTCAGGCATGATACCATTCTCAGTGCTTAATGGACTGGAACACACTGGTCTGGGAATCAGAAGACCCAAGTTCACCCCTATGCTTCAGTGTCCTTACCAATAAACCAATGACTAACCTCAAGGCAGCACGGAAGACTGTTTAAGAGCGTGGCCACCAGACAAAGAATTCCTGAATTTGAACCCTAACTCCACAAAATCACTTAACCTCATCAAGGTCATTGTAATCAAATTGTTGATAAGTACAAACCTTAAGAGCAGACAGAGAAAAAGAAGACATACTACATACCAAGGAACAAATATAAAAATTATCACAGACTTTGCATCAAAAAACAATGCAAGCCAGAAGACAGTGCAATAATAGCCAACATAGAATTCTATATCCAGCAAAACTATCCTTCAAAACAAAGGGGAAATAAAGACATAGTTCTCATTTAAAAAGTTAAATAATAATAACATCTACCTCCTAGAATTGTTATGCGTATTAAATTATTTAATATGGTAAAATACTCCAGACAACGCCTGGTAGATAATTTGGATTATGGTTATATATTAGAAATAAAATTCATACTAAAATAAGCTTTTCCAACACTTTCATTTAATCTGGTGATGTAATAATGGTGATTTAAAATGACATATTTCTAGGGTACCTGGGGGGCTCAGTCAGTTAAACATCTGCCTTCAACCCAGGTCATGATCCCAGGGGCCTGGGATAGAGCCCTTATGTGGGCTCTGAGCAGGAAACCTGCTTCTCCATCTCCTTTTGCCCCCTTCCTCTGCTCATGTTCTCTCTCTCTCTCTCTCAAATAAATCTTGAAAAAAAATAAATGAGTTATTCCCCAATGAAAAAAAAAAGTATGAGATTAATAGACCCCCCAAGAAGAAAGAGAGATAAGGACAACTGTTTGTTTTATAAGTAGCTCATATCAATAATATGACTCTCTTAGTCAATTTGGGCTGCCACAACAAAGTACCATAGACTAGGAACTTACCCACAGCAGAAACTTATTTCTCCAGAGCTCTGGAGGCCAGCAATCTAAGATCAGAGTACTGGCATGGTTAGGTTGTGATGAGAGCCCTCTTCTAGGCTACAGACCATAAATCAATCTCATTGTGAGGAACACAGCAGAAGGAGAATCACCTAGCTCTTTGATCTCTTCTAAGGACATTAATCATATTCAAGAGTGCTCCTCCTTCCTGACTTAATTACCTCCCAAAATTCCCCCTCCTAACACCAACATACTGGGGGTTAGGGTTTCAGCAGAGGATTCTGAAGGGACACAAACATTTAATCTATAACTATGCCTATTCAACTAGAAGGCAAACTCTTTCACAATTAAACTACATCTTAGCATAATGCTTTGTTCTCAGTGACCTAAGAATATCTCATACTCTTAAGTCACTTACGAAGTCTTAACTATTTCATTTTCTCATTCAATCAGTGGTTATTGGAAATCTTCTATGTGGCAAATATTCTAACCGGTTTGGGGATTCCATGAAAGCCCAGACTTGACACATCTCCTTGGTTTGTTTGGAGGACAGACTGCAAGAGACATACTTGCAAACAGGCAGATACAATATCAAAGCCCAACCACTGAGACACGGGTAAGTGCTGGATACTGTGGGAGCACTGGAGAGACAGCTGACCCAGGGTTTAGACATCAAGGAAGGCTTTTTCAAGGAGATGCCCTTCAACAATGTCCTAAGCAACAAAAAGAAGGATTTAGTTAGGATTGAGTAGAGGCTCAAGGATTTAAGTTATGGGATGTTGTTGTAGGATCTCGGGCAAGTCACTTGATTAGTCTGAGGCTCCGTTTCTCAACGTCAAAACAGAGATATCATGTTCTTCGCCAAATTGTGGTTCAAATTAATGAAATGAAGGAGCCAAAAACTGTCTTACAAACTGTAAAGCCCTGGTGGCACCTGGGCAATTCAGCTGGTAAGCACCTGACTCCTGGTTTTGGCTCAGGTCGTATTCTCAGGGTCTCGAGGTCAAGTCCCTTGTCTAGCTCTGCACTCAGCATGGAGTCTGCTTGAGATTCTCTCTCTCTCCCTCTTCCTCTGTCACCCCCCCCCAACTCTTTCTCTCTCTCTCTCTCAAACAAATACATACATCTTAGGGAAAAACCTGTAAAGCCCTGTATGGGGTTAACACACAACTACAGGCAAAAGGTGTCATCCACTGGCTTCTGAGTGGCTTTAGGAAATAAGCGATATTCAGAAAAAGTAGAGAAGTAACATCCCCTTTCCCACTTATTGTAGAAGACTGAAATGAATCTTGAGCCATCCATTCGAGCCTAAAATATGCACCACCTTTCTGCCAGCAAATATAGCCATTTTTACTCAATCCTGATAACAAAGATCTAGTAATAATGACATAGACAAAAACAAAACAAAAAAACAAGGCAAAGCCACTGGCGGAAAAGGACAGAGAATATAAGTTTCAAAACTTGCAGATAAAACAGAGCTGGCAGACCATTTAATACAGTATAAGCAGATAATGCTTTAACACTTGGCTAAAAATGAAAGAGAGATGGCTCATTCATTTCTAAACCTACATCCCTATCCCCTCGGCAAATGCAACACATACAATGAAAGCTGTATCTTACATGTTTGTTGAATTGCAACTAATTACTTTCCAGAAGCCTGATGTCCTGCACCGACACATGTGGAAACACCCAACACCTAAATGACGACTCCTTATAGGAGGCTTTCCTGGCGCCCCTTAGCTGCTAAGGCAAAGACGCTCTTTCCCAATAGATCCCTGACCTCCTCCCCAGGGTGTTTCTGTCACGACCTTTACACAGCCAATAAAAACTCTCTTTATTGGGCTTTCTCCACCCATTTCTGTGAGCTCCTCACCAACTGTATCTAGATGAGTTTTGTTCCCCCAGGACTTAACACAGCACCGGGTATATTATAGACATTCATTTAAATATATACTGAGTGATACTAACCCAAAGTAGAACTCAGACTGAGGAATTAAGGAATGGTTGTTTGTCTTTAGAAGGGGAGTCTGGGGAGGTGAGGAGCTGTGTTAACCCACAAATGGAATGGAAAAGCTAGCAAAAAAACGAAATGCTTGATACACACAGACTTAAAAAACAGCACCATCTCTTGAACGTCGCAGGTATTAAATAAATATTTGATGAAGATACAGAGAGAAACAATGCTTAGTAATTGTAACTTGGAATGCTTGCAAGAGCCTGGGAGAGCAATTTCACTGCAATCTGGACATTCTTGCCCAATTAAGTAAAGTCATTATTGTACTCAGAAACTTTTTCAACAAGGATTGCAGTGAAAACGTTTGCTCATTTAGAAGGAAATTTTATTTAGCCAGAAGACACTGTTTCAGAGCAGTATGGATGTGGTCATTCTGCTGGGTTACTTAGAAAAAAATTTTCAATGTATTCAACATCCATGATGGGAAATGATTCAAGTTCCTATCATGCAGCAGTAATCAAAGACTCTTCTGTCATGAGAAGTAAAAACATCGGCCTCACCCTGTATCACTTGAAAACCAGGAAGACCAAGAGCCAAACATGTCAACCCAGTCTCTGTGCTTTGTTTCTCTTTAGCCCATCTAAGTCTCCCTGCACTACGGAGTCAGTCAGAGCAGCAGGACGGAACCAGCAAGGGCAAGGTCATGCATCGGCTCTCTTCATCCCTCGCCTCGTCTCCACAGCTCTTGGTCATATGCACAGGAGGACCACAAAGGGGCCAGTGTTCCTGCTTGTGCAGCTTCATCACTGATAGTGTAAATGAGACTTGGAGCCTTAAAAAAAAGTTTTCAAGATAATTTTTTCATACAAACGCCCTACTACTTACAGCTGGGATCTGATTACTGTCACTATTCTTTATCCCCATTTCAAGCAGACAACTGGTTCGTAAAAATAAAGATAATGCTGGGGCGCCTGGGTGGCTCAGTAGGTTAAAGCCTCTGCCTTCAGCTCAGGTCATGGTCCCAGGGTCCTGGGATCGAGCTCCACATCAGGCTTTCTTCTTGGCAAGGAGCCTGCTTCCCCCCTCTTTCTCTCTGCCTGCCTCTCTGCCTACTTGTGAACTCTGTCAAATAAATAAAATCTTTAAAAAAAAAAAAAGATAACACCATCTCACATCAGCTGATATAAGAAACGGATGGTGCCCTTTGTGACATCTCAAAAGCTAGAGTAGAGAATACACAATGCGATACCACCTGACACCAGCTAGAATGGCAAAAATTAACAAGGCAGGAAACAACTAATGTTGGAGGGGAAGTGGAGAAACGGGAACCCTCTTACACTGTTGGTGGGAGTGCAAGCTGGTGCAGCCACTCTGGAAAACAGTGTGGAGTTTCCTCAAGATGTTAAAAATAGAGTTACACTACCACCCAGCAATTGCACTACTGGGTATTCACCCCAAAGATACAAATGTAGTGATCCGAAGGGACACATGCACCCAAATGTTCAGAGCAGCAATGTCCACAATAGCCAAACTGTGGAAGGAGCCGAGATGCCCTTCAACGGATAAATGGATAAAGAAGATGTGGTTCATATAAACAATGGAGTATTACTCAACCATCAAAAAGGATGAATAGCCCCCATCTGCATAGATATGGATGGGACTGGAGGGGATTATGTTGAGTGAAATAAGCCAAGCAGATAAAGTCAATTATCATATGGTTTCACTCATGTGTGGAACAGAAGCAATAACAGAGAGGACCACAGGAGAAGGGAGGGAAAACTGAAGGGGGAGAAGTCAGAGAGGGAGATGAACCGTGATAGACTATGGACCCCAGGAAGCAAACTAAGGGTCTCAGAAGGGAAGGGCTGGGGGGAGGGGGTAACAGGGTGATAGGTATTAAGGAAGGGCACGTGTTGTCATGAGCACTGGGCGTTATACATAACTAATGAGTCACTGAACACTACATCAAAAATTAATGATGTACTATATACAGCGGTTAACTGAACATAATAATAAAAAAAAAAGAAGTGAATGCCCGCATCCAGCAGTGGCTCCCAGAAGGCAATGACACCTTCTTCTATCAATGGCGATCAGTAAACCTAAAGCTGGGGCATGCTTCTATCAGAGAATGCCATCGGGGATGTAAAAGCAGAACCAGAAGCAAGAGGGAGAGAAGATGTGGTACAGGCAATATGCAGCCCTACAGAAACCCGATCGGCACTCTGCTGGCCATGGTCACAGTCAAAGGGTATTATGGCTTTCATTCTCCCATAGCTTTCAAAAATGTCTAAAATTTCCTTTTTATTCCTAAAGGACCCAGACACTTTGTTCCTAAAAATTAGATTATTCCTGCATATTACTGAGTGTTGTTGTTGTTGTTTTTTAACCTGGGAAACAGGTTGGAGCCATTGACCAAGACGGTGTAAGACCAACAGCGCTCAGTGGAGGGGCGGGGAGCCTCTCCCCACTGTGGCCAAGTGGCTCAGACCTTCTAGAGGGATACCTCGGACAAAACCAAACTCTGCCCTTTTATTACTTAACATATTCTGTTGTGGACATCACATTCAAGTTTATAAGGAGCAATCACAACTGTTTTCTTACTCAGTTCACCATATTGGTCTCATTTAGAAGTTTTATACAAGGGTCCGAACTTTAAAGCTCTTCAGTGACTTCATCCTCTTAGGATAAAATCCACATCTGTTGCACGGTCCACAGGCCCAGTGGTGGTAAGAGCAGCGAACTCTAGCATGCAAGCGTCATGGCAAGCTCTGTTCTAAGCATTCCCATACATCAGCTCATCGAATCCTCACAATTACACGCAGATGTGTGCTCTCTCATTTTTCAAATGGAACAACAAGGAAAGAGAAAGCGGTGTAACTTGAATCCAGGCCCTCTGGCTCCTTGGTCTGTGTTCTTACCTCTAAGCCCTACATCTCCCAACATGAACTGGGGCCCCTCTATTTCTGAAAACTCAATGCATACCACACTCACTGCCGCCCATTATATTCCAGCTACACGGCCCTTCTTTCTGGGCCTCAAAGGTGTCCATGACTTTCTCCAAACTAGTCCTTTGCACATGCCCTTCTTTCTGTCTAAAATGCTTTTCCCAGGGACGCCTGGGTGGCTCAGTTGGTTGGACGACTGCCTTCGACTCAGGTCATGATCCTGGAGACCCGGGATCGAGTCCCACTTCGGGCTCCCAGCTCCACGGGGAGTCTGCTTCTCCCTCTGACCTTCTCCTTGCTCATGCTCTCTCACTGCCTCTCTCTCTCAAATAAATAATAAAATAAAATCTCTAAAAAAAATAAAAATAAAATGCTTTTCCCACTGCTGGAAAAACGGGCTCTTCATTCTTAGGTCCCCATTTAAATGCCATGTCATAGGAGCTTCATCTTTGACCACCTTACCTAAAGCAGACCTTCCTTCTCTTTCTTATTTTGTGTCATAGTACTTTTATTATCTTCCTAGCATTCATCACCATCTGAAATTTTACTTTTTAAGTTGGTTCCCTGAGTTATTGCTTGCTTTTATTTCTAGACTAAAGGCTACAGAGCACTGGGGCTGCTCTACTCTCAGCACCTGGAACAATGACAGGCACAAAGTAGGCTCTGGATAAATTACTACTTGCTGAGTGAAAAAAAGGAATGAATGATATTAAAAAAATTTTTTTAAATGTGTGTTCTAATTCTGAACACTGGGGGTAACTTCTCAGCCCCTCACTGACTGTGCACACACAGATGGCCTTGGAAAGGAGGTGGTGCATTGCCTGGTAGTGGAAGTAAATGTCAATTACAGAGTGAATGACTGCATAGTATGGAGGATGAGAGATGTAGGGAGCATCGTGGAAGTATGGAATGGATAAACCTCTGTCACTCCCAGAGTAATCTGCAACCTTAAAAATGATTCTACTTTTTCAAGGCCAGTTGTGGACAAACTTCTTAAATAACACCACACATTCCCATACTACTTCCAAAGTAGCTCAATCTAGAGCCACCAGAAAGTTCTAGCAGAAAGATCACTCTTGCCCTGAGCAGGAAACTACCACTTGAATGTCACTTGAATCATTTGCCTTCATTCTACCTGCTGAAACCATGCAGAATCCATGAACTACCTTTGCTCCAACACACAAATAACCGTCCTTGTTCAAGTTCCTGGAAAGGAGCCCAATACTCCTGGTGGGAATAAACAGTATGAGTACAGCACAACTTCCCTCAGCTTACTCACGGATTCTAATTTTCTGAAGTGGCTACAAGTTTTCTTGTATTGAATGAAACAGGGTAAAAATAAAAGAAAATAAGAAAAAATTAAATAAGATGTTCATGGATTTATGTATCTGAACATCTGGTTGATCCATGAATCACCTACAGACAGTCCCTAATCTTTTCACAAATGCTCCTATGAGGTCACTTCTAATCATGAAATTTACTTCATGATTCCTTCAGGGGGAAAATTTTCCCACAAATTCCCCATTAAACCTCTTTTTGTTCAGTTCAGTGTTCTCAGTTGAGGGTGCCTAAGCCCCCAGGAGACAACGGGCAGTGTCTGCAGACACCTGTAGTTGTTATGACTGGAGTTGGGGTCAGGGGTCTACTGGCATCCAGTAGAGGTTCCACTGCTGCCAGACATTCCACAGTGCACAGAACGGCACCACCTCCCACACCCCCACGGACAAGACAATGCATTATCCCACCCCAAATACCCAGGGTTCCAAGGTGATAAGGACTTCTCTATCCAGTGATTCTCAGTGGGGGCATTACTGCCCCCTTGTGGGAGCTTTGGGAATTTGGGGTGCCTTGCCATCATCCTGTCCTGCAACCCACAGAATACTACACATTGAAGAATTATTCTCCGACCCATGTAACTTTAAAATCTCTCACTGGCCATTCATGCATAAGAAAAACCTGTATGAAAAAAAAAAAAAGAAACACTTGTATGTAATTATCAAATCCTAGATCCTAAATCTCTTTTACATGTAAATGAAATTTTTTTTGCATAGTTTTAAATGACATTAAGTTTGCCAGTAATGCAACTATCCTGTGAATTAAGGGAAAAGGATACTTTATTTTGATAGAAATTTCACAGAGAGTTGTTCACCATTTTAGAAAACTGAGTCACTTGACAGAAATACAGAAATAGTGGCATTGGGGTGACCAATACCAGGTCGGTGACCAGGACCAAGATATGTTTTCAATTGTTCCCTGATGTGATTTTAGGAAGAGGAGCAAGCACTTCCCATCTTCAGTTCAATGTTCTACCCAGTCCTTTTCCTGTAGTCATGTCCAGCTGGGCATTACAAGCACTTATTAAACCACATTGATTACACATTATTTTCTGTTGTTTCTTCTTTGGAATATCGTTAGGATAGTAGGTACACATAAACACACTTTTTATGTGTGCAGATGGGGTATATTATCTATGCATTTCATTTCAGAATAGCCTGGGAGCACTAGGGTATGTCTGGCATGAAAAGGAGAACATTGGGTGTATTAGGATTATAAACCACTGTTCTTATCCATCAAAGCCTTCTGGGATCTTGATTCTCTTTTCCAATAAAATTACCAAACCTTATAGCATCTTGCCCTCTGCAAATCTGATTATGATGCCATTGATATTCTTATGCAGATAACTGATAAATACGTTTAATAGAAAGCCAATGACTGGTATCAGGTAGTGGAATTCACTTTTCTGCACTTCTTCCACAGAATTCCACATCTACCCTTTCAACTACCTTTATACAACTTAGGATGAAAGATAGCCCTGGAAAATTTCAACAAAACAGGGGCCGATCACCTCTTCCAATGGGTGAGACCCTTGGCTGACCCCTCTTTCCACTACTAAAGGCACTTGGATATTTCCAGGAAAGTTTCTATGAAAAGAAATGGTCCTTTGAATTATTGAGCTCATCCAGCACTGAGAAAAACTTGCTTAAAAAATAAGGGGCCTCTTGGTGGATTCAGTGGGTTATGTGTCCAACTGTTGATTTTGGCTCAGATCATGATCTCATGGGTCATGAGATCAAGCCTTGTGTTGGGCTCTGTGCTCAGCACAGAGTCTGCTTGAGATTCTCCTCTCTCCCTCTCCCTCTGCCCCTCTCCTCACTCCTTCTCTCTCCAAATAAATAAATAAAATCTTCTAAAATAAATAAATAAATAATCAGATGGCAGATGGACAGGAAGCAAATGAAACAAAGGCATATAGGACGTTGAGAAGAACGGAGGACAGATACTTCTATCTGGGTAGTATAAGTGTTCAGATAGATTTTTCTCTCAAAAAGGCCTTCATGAGTCCATATTGAATAGTACATCATTAAATATTCAATATCACCAAGAAACCCCAAATCATGCCCAGGAATCTGGATTCCTTAAAGCATCTTGGAGGAAGAGTGGTTGAGCATTAAATATATTCCAACAAAAATATACCCGTATTACCATAAAATTTAAAATTATGTTTTCAAATGATACCTGAACTTCTTTTATTACATTGTTTATTTTATATAAGACCAAATCACCAAAAAATAAAAAAAAGCTTTAAAAGACCAAATCACCAATAAGACTAGCTAATTTGCACTGTCTCTTGAGCTGTTCTTAAACGTTTAAGAGGAAGTTTAAATTCTTAGTGGTAGAAATACAATTCCTATTATAGGACACATTAATGAAAAGTCTTTAGTTAGGTAACAAAGTATACGTGCATGTACTTCAGCTTGGGATACAAGTGGGAGAACTACTTAAATCTGACTTTTAAATACATAAAATAATGCCAACTTAAAAAGTTTTTTTTTTCCCAAACATAATCCTGTTGTTTTATGATGTGTAATTTTGACTGAAACATTTAGAGCATTTCAAAAGTAGTTTGTATTTTGACACTCCTTAGATAAATGTGCCAAAGAAAACTTGTCTTTACTGTAATTAAGCATATCTGAGGTTTATTCTACTTGTTCTTTGCAACCCTAAGGAAACAATTTACCAAAATTATAAAGAAGTAAAGTGTTGAAATGACAGCATGAAAATTTCTGTCCCCCTAAAATTACAGGTAGGAAAACTACAGTCTACAGAAATGAAAATCACCGGTTGCCTCTCATTTAAGCCCAATTTTGGTTCCCCATAAATCTTTATAAAACCCATACTGTGCAAACAAGAGAGCTATAAGCCACCAGAGATCCATGACATTTCCTGGAACCATGAAAGACTAATACTTTCATCTGAACCAAAGGACTATCAATCAACAACTGGGTCTTGTGAAAAATAAGAGAAGGGGCAGGGGGAGGGGAGGGCAGACAGAAATGGCAGGGGACAAAGCCTCTGTGAAACCCTGCATCATTACCTAGGAATGCCCTTCACCCCTTGTCTCATCTAAAACCTCTTTTCCACAGGGCTCGGCAAACTGCAGAAGTCCCAGCTTTATATCTCGGCCTTAAAGGAGACATTTTTAAAAACAGATGGTATACTGTGCTGGGTTGACTATTCCCCTCTCCCCCGCCCCCACCGCCAAAACTCATGTCCATGCAGAACCTCTGAACATGACCTTAGCTGGAAATCAGGTCTTGGCAGAGGTAATCAAGCGGGGTTGTCCTGGGTAAGGGTGGCCTGTACAGCTATTGCCCTGGCGAGAAGAGGGGAATCTGGACACAGACACACACAGAGGGGAAACAGCCAAGTGAGCAAAGACAGAGACCAGAGGGACATGCCTGCAGACCAAGGAATGCCCAAGACTGCAGCCAACTGCCAGAGGGGAGGAAGGCACAGGAAGCATCCTCCGTCCGCGTTTTCAGGGACAGCATCGCCCTGCCGACTTTGGAATCCCACCCCCGGTCTTCAAAACCATGAGAGAACAAATTTCTATTGTCTTGGGCTGCCCAGTCTATGGTGACTTGTTACAGCAGCCCAGGGGAACCAGGATTCAACTACAGAGATGGTTCTCCAGGATGGTCTAGAAAACGTCCTGGTCCCCAACTTCCCAAGCCTATGAAGTCGGAACCTGTTGGGACAGAGCCCGGGAGGCTCCTGTAACACCTAGCTAGAGGTTTACACTAGAGGTCTGCACGTACTTTGGTTGAAGGGCCCCTGGGTGTTAGAATGGTCAGAATGGCCAAAGGTCTCCATGGGGCCATTTTCCTTTATACTTATTCCTCCTTCTGCACTGCTGTGGATAGAGCTAATACACGGCTGGAGCCAAAGAGCCAGACAGTCCTGGGCCAGCAAGCCCCCAAAGAAGCCACTTCACACGTTTGGATGAGTCTCCCCTTGCACGCAGAGCCCACGAGGAAACATGGCGTTGCTGAGAAGAGCAGATGGGGTCACGCCAATGAAGTGCGTTGCACATGAGAAGCTCTTACCGATGCTGGATGAGCGTTTCTCACTTCCCCATTTTATCGGAACTGAAGATCTTTCTGGGCCATATTAGTCATTTGGGGACAAATTTGACTTGTCCCCAGAACACTACCCCTAAAACCACGAAGGCCGTGGCGATCGCTTCCTGCAAGCTTACCCCCAGTCTTCTGTATCAGTTGAGGTGGGGGCCTTCTTCTCTCCATTGTGCAGACAGGAAGCTGAAGTTCAAGCAGGCGAAGCTACATGACCAAGACATTAGGGGCTTTAAAGTCAAGTGCAACCTCCCCTCTCAGCCAGAGCTGTGTGGACTTATTGTCTAGAAGGGGAGAGAACACCAGAATGTCTCCTCCTGGCTCACATCATGGCTTCCTCAGGTAAGGAGTCGATCTTGTATCGTAACCCACGTTCATGCATCATGAACACGTTCGTTTGCATTCGTGTGTCTGACTGTCCTTTATTTGTGTAAAAAATGTGTATGGGAAAAAAAAAAGAAGAAAAAGGAAAAGAGGAAGGGACCGGAGAAAACCTTGGCCGATCCTCGGCCATGTAAGGATCTGAGGACCAGCGGCTTCAGCTCACATCAGATACACAGCCTCTGGCCCCTCCCCAGACCTGCTGAATCAGAAAGTGCATTTTAGGAAGAGTTCCCGGGGATTACGATGCAGTTCAGAATCTGAGATGCCCCCAGTTATTCACACAGAGAGCAGGTAACTGCGGGGGGCCCATAACACAGCCAAAGCTAGTTCCAAGAGCCTCAGGTTTCTGATAGGATGGGGTGGAGGGGAGGGTGTGAGGTTTGTAGAAAGAGAGCCAAGACGACACCATGAATGAAAACGAAGTCCTAAATATAGCCTGTCAGAGTGCCATCTGCGATTCGGGAAATGACTCCGAAAATTAGGTCAGAGCTCTTCTAACCAGAAGAATGAAAAAGCAAGTTTGGAGTTAGAAGACAGGGAAGACGATGAATGTGTCTGCAGTCAAAAGTCATTATACACTCGGTGAATGAAGTCAGAAAACGTGAATAATAACAATGGGACCTAACACTTACTGAATGGCCGCACGAGGCACTAACTGAACCATTACTACGTGCCCGAGCTCGCTTAATGCTTTTCAAGCCTGATGAGATCTGTGGCTGTGGAGGGCGCTGAGGCTGGGATGCCTGCCGCATGCCGACGGGGAAGGACAGAAAGAACCCAGCTTGGGGTCTCCTGCATACTTCAGACACCTTCTCACATCACACTGAAATAAAATCGGGAATAGTATGTGTCTACACTGCCAAGTTCAGATACAGTCCCTATCAGCCTGGAACTTGCAAACGGGCGCTGGGAATACAGAAAAGCGCAAGCTTCGTGTTAACTGGGGGAGACGGACACACACACACAGGGAAGCTCAGAGAAGGCACTTGGGCCCTCCCGGGTTCGGGCTCATCAGGTCAAGCCTACTGTTCTGCCACAGCACCTGCGAAAGGTCCCCAGCCAAGTAAGTCTCCAGCCCCGCAGCTCCACTGATTTGGGAAAGTTATCATTCGGGAGCACTGAACAAGGATGAGTAACAAGAACAGCACACACAGGGCCCTGAGGGAGGAGCTTCCCGCTGAGGGAGTATGACAGCTGTCACTAACCCCTGGCGTGGGGCTGCTCCGGCTGGGCTGGGCGGGACCTCCACTCTGAGAAGCTCCCCTGAGCATCCTGTCTCTCCCAGAGCCTGAGAGAGCTGTTGCACTCACTCCTGTCCCCACCGTCTCATCAGCCCCCACGGGCAGTCCCCGGCCACGGTTCATCCCAAACCATGGCCTGGAAGAAACTTACACAACGGGCTTCCAGTAGGCAGGATACCACCCCGGGCACTCTGCGCGCCTTTGATCTACAGATCATCTGTGTACGTTTTGTATTTTTTCTGAAAACACGGAAACAACATTCTGCCCATCTGCTTTCCACTTGTGTCTTGGTTCATAGCAGTCTAGTTTCCTGCCTTTCACTCATCACCGTGGATCTTCCAGACGGTTTAAGGAGGGCTCCAGCGGCAAATAGGAGACGTGGGTGGTACCATCCCGGACAAGCGTCACGGCTTGGGCAGATCACCATCTCTCTGAACCTCTACATGTCTGCTCGGTTCCTTTGCCATTAATGTTTTGTTAATCAAAGGGGATGGACAAAGTTATCTCCTAAAATCCTTTAATACCAGAATGGAAGTTTTTTAAAAATCCCTACAACTTGTTAGCCTTGCATTGGCACACACTGGCTAGCAAGTTTACCTAACACTTTGCACTCGCCTTCCGTCCTGTTACTCCACAAACAGGTACGGAGCATCTCCTGTCTACAGAGCCTGTGGGGAGAAGCATCATTAGCCCTATCTTACAGACATGGAAACCAAAACTCAGAGAGAGAAGTAATTCACTGAAAATCACCAGGCCAGTGTGAAGGAGAACCAGAGTTCTATCCTGGGTCCACGACTCCAAAGCCCCCTGTTTAATTATCATGACACGTCCTGGGGTCATTTCTCTGTAAGAGGGAGCTAAAATTTCTGATATTTGCGCTTCCTACTCTCCAAAAAGCATTTCCCTTTGTAGCTTCAATCCCATGATTGATTACCTTTAATATGTCTGAATTTTGACCCAAATAAATATTTGCAAAGCTCTCTTTTAGTAAATCTAGCCCAATATCATAACAATGATCGAAAAAATGAGGAAAGAAAAGGAGACTCTACCAGAGGTTGCCATCCTATAAAAAGAAAGTTGCACTGAGTAGTTCCAGCACCATATATGTCCAAATCTTCCCACTGGCCTTCAAAGAAAAAAAATGTAGCTGAGTGACTTGGAATTTGTTATTTTCCCAAGTGGGAGCAAGTTCCTCAGAATCCTCCAAGTATCAAAAATGTATTTTGATGAAAGAAAAACAAATCACTGTAACCCTTAAAGAAGGACTCTCGTTATTTAAGAGCAGCATATGCAAACAATTTTATTCTTACTTGCAAAATCATTACATTGTAGGAATGTGGGAATTTTCTTCCACTTTAGAGAAGAAAAAAAAAATAGCAAGCCAAAGGCACAATATGGACTTTATAAATCTGAAAAGCAAACATGGCTTCAAAAAGAGTGTTCTCATGAATGTAGCTCGAGTATAGAAAAAGAAATAAATAAGAACTTTCCACACGTGACTACTATGGTCCTACACATGATTTTTAAAAATTCTTTTCTTTAATGTAGAAAATTAACTGCATTGATGGCACCAGCATGCCTTTTATTTTTTCTAGAGAGGGCTAGGGCTTATTTTTCTGACATGGCAAGTGACTGCGTAATCACACAAACTAAAGAAGTCACACTGAAAATTAGCAGCTTTTTTGAATTTGAGCTCAGTTTTTGGAATTTAATCCTATACTTAAATAACAGACAGTTGGGAAAATGGGTATGAGAATATCAGTGGCAGCGTTGTTTATGCCTGCAAACAAACAAAACAAATAACCATCCATCTCCGTAAGCGGGAGTACATGGATACTACGGAATAGTGGCATGGCCGTTAAAAAAAAAAACAATACGGGGGGCGCCTGGGTGGCTCAGTGGGTTAAAGCCTCTGCCTTTGGCTCAGGTCATGATCCCAGGGTCCTGGGATCGAGCCCCGCATCGGGCTCTCTGCTCAGCAGGGAGCCTGCTTCCTCCTCCCTCTCTGTCTGCTTGTGATCTCTGTCAAATAAATAAATTACTTAAAAAAAATAAAAATTAAAAAAACAATATGGAATGATCTGGAAAGAACTCTAGGAGCTATTAGTAAGCAAAAACAAAAACAAAACAAACAACAACAACAACAACAAAACAAAACATACATACAAAACAACCCAGCAGTTTACTGAGGAATATTACAGAATAATTACACTTCAGTTAGAAAAACAAGCAAGAAACAAACAAACAAAAAAACTCCAACTGGGCAGGAAAGTTTTTTCTATATAAAGGTTTCCATAAACATACAGAAAGGTGAACTGTCTCCTTGCAGAGCACAAGTGGGGAATGTGGGGGGCAGCGGATATTAAATGTTACCTTTTCTTGTCTGACAACTAGTATGCATTACTTTGGCAATTAAAACAATCAAGGAGGGGTGCCCGGGTGGCTCAGTCTGTTAGCCTCTGCCTCCAGCTCAGGTCATGACCTCCGGGGTCCTAGGATAAAGCCCACCCCCTCCTCCATCAGCCTCCCTGCTCAGCGGGGGCGTCTGCTTCTCTCTCTCCCTCTGACCCCACCCCCCACCTGCTTGCGCACTCTCGCTCTCTCTCAAATAAATAAATAAAATCTTTTAAAAAATCGAGGAAGTAGACACACCCTAAGAAAAGATGAAAGTCAGCAAATCTGTGATGTGGTCCGTGTTCCTAAGTATCAAAAAGCACATCCAGATTCAAACACGGCGAGTATGAACACGGTGAGAAGGAAGGAAGCCTCTCTTGCTGCCTGCTCTCCTATCAAAGCCCAGCAAGCCCACGGCGGGTCTCCGCCCCTGAGGACAGCCCTGTGATGCCCTGAGCCAGACAGTGAGGCTGGATAACCCCAAATTCAAGGCAGGCTACCTCAAACCCTGCCTCTCTCCTTGGGGAATTGGTCTTGCCTTGTTAACACACCAGGACGATCAGCGAAAGCAAAACGTCACACTGCTTACCTCCCGCTTCTCCATGTCTAACAGCGACCAGCTTTGCTTTCTAGGTCCTGAACACAGCACAGAGAATCCCCTACATTCCAGCTACCCTTCGCCTGCTCTCAGGGTCCTACACTACGTAACATTTTCCTCCCTCGCCCAGAAAAAATATAAATTCTTGCCCTAGAGAGGATGTTTTAGGTGCTGATAGCTTCAAATAAATGCATCGCAGGGCTTCAAAACCCGTCTCACAAAGGCAATTTGTGGTCAGACAGGATGGCAATATGGGCAGTGTTCTAAATTTTCTCTACGTCCCACCTTGCAAGCTTATCTAAGTACAACCTGACAAAGTATCTGAGCAAAGGAACCTACTAAAGAGGCCAAGTCATCGCATCAGTTCAAAACTGACTTCTTTTGACCCAGAACACAGCTTCATGTTGGCACTGACCCTTGATTACTGAGACAGACCAAAATAAGTACATTACTCCTCAGTATCAAATCACAAAGGATGCCATCAGCAAGACTGCGTTCCTTCCAGTCCCCTGGGGGGCCTTCACAGGAGAGGGGTCACAGACTGACTGAAACAGCATTTTACAGGAAGTCTGAATGGCACTTTCCAAGGGATTATTGATTCAAAAACGTCCAGTCCATTAGATGTGACCCACAATTTATCCCTTTGTGGCAGGTCAGACTACACTAGTTCCTTTTTCCCCTAAAATCATTGCAAGGCACTTTCTATTTAGGGCACCCCAGAAAAAAAAAAAAGTTGTTTTTCTCTTGCAAATATTTAGATGTATATAAATAATCATTAACATTAACTAGATCATTCAAATGTTTTTCTAAGAAGGACCTCACCCCACGAGGGGCCACATGAAGATTTACTTAATGATGTTCTAGAATCACAGAAGCACCAAGAAGATCAAACAACCTAATAGAAGGCAGTAGAAGTTTCCCCTAAAAACTGCTCTTTTTCTTAAAATAATTGTCTTTTAGTTCTTTTGGGAGAAGAAGGGAGTAGAAAAATTTCAATCTTGTCTCCTCATGCATATATTTCTTACTACTATTAATTTTCCGTTATTTCTCTCGGTTGTCTTGTCTCAGGCAAATCTGAGCCCAGAGGTCTCAAAGGGGTTTTAGGAATTTCCCTCAGACCGATATTAATGTTCAAGGACCTCTCTGTGCCAAGCGTGCTATTTGTCTCCCTTTTGTTAAAGGCAAACAAGGCAGAAGCACACGGTGCTCTGGCTTTTTCAATACATTCCCTGAAATCACTACTAATTGGGAAACGGTCATACCAAATGCATTCAATGATAACACTTTCCAAAGACGCGAATGCTGACATTAAGAAAGTTGTATATTTGGGAATATGTTTTCCAAGCCAACCAAAGGCCAGTCCCAGCTACAAGCGATCCAACTGCCTAAATATTATACTTCTGCTGCCATCTTGTGGTCAATTTTGAAATCTCACCCTCTCCCTCGCCCTCCTCTCTCTCTGCATGGTTTCTTCTCTGTATTTTTAGGAGGGCACCTACAACCAGATCTTAAGGATTCCCTTTCTTTAGTAGAGGGGGGGACAGTCTGCATTATGCTGTGAAAAAAGACAGCACTGGGGTTAATTCCTCCTCCTGCCTATACATTCCCTCCTTTTTCCACGTATTTTTCTCATTTTTCCACTAAGCCATTCTCTGAAATGTAACAGTTTTTAAAAAAGGGTTTCTCCTCATTTAGATTAATCTAGTTTCCTACAAGTCAATGAAATACAGAAATACAGGAAAACACATTTGTCTCTCTCTCTCTCTTTTTTAAAGGTTTTCCCTCCCAAACTGTTTCCAAATTGCGTTTTTAGAAAGAACAAAGGAAGAAAAGAAGGAAGGAAAGACAGAGGGAGAAAGGAAGGAAGGAAGAGGGAGGGAGGGAGAGAGAGAGAGAGGGAAGAAAGAAAGGAAAGAAAGAAAGAAAGGAACAAACAAACATGTCTTTCTGTCTACAAATGCCACGCCACCCTTCACGGCCACAGATGTCTCGGATCTAAGGAGGAGCCCTATCGGGGAGTAGGGAAGCCACACTGCACTCCAGGACAGAGTGTCCCAGAGCCCCAGGCCAGATGGGGACTGGGTCCCAGCATCCTTTATTCTTTCCCACCTGTCCTGGTCAACTGTGGGCCCTGCTGGGATATGGCAAAGAAAATTCATAAATCTGGGGGGGAAATCCGATGTTTTTCTGAGGATATATTGGAGTGAATAATTCTTAACCACACTGCTGTATCATCAGAGCAAGAGTATATTTTACAAAAGCCACCATTCCTATCTAGCTCTATGTCCCCCCTCTAACTCGTGTGGAGAAACTGAGTCACCAGAGATGAGCACCCAGGTAACACAAGTAGCTAGAATCTTCCAAAACAGAAAAGGGATGAGTAAGGAAACAAGCATGAAAACAATCTGCTTCATTCCTTGTTGGAAATGACTTTAAGGGGCATCTGGGGGCTCAGTCAGTAAAGCATCTGCCTTTGGCTCAGGTCATGATCTCAGGGTCCTGGGATCGAGTCCCACATTGGGCTCCCTGCTCAGTGGGGAGTCTGCTTCTCCCTCTCCCTCTGCTCCTCCCTCTGCCTGTGTGCTCTCTCTCTTATTCTCTCTCAAATAAATAAAATGTTAAAAAAAAAGAAAAAGAAAATGACTCTAAAAAATCTTTCCCCATCCTCTTCTGTATACCCATCAACACACCATTGATATGTTTAGACTTTTTTTCTTAAAACTTAGCCTTATCATAAGCAATACTAACCACAGAGCATGGCTTTGATGTGCTTGTTACATGTTTTCCTCAAATCCTCAGTGAAATTCCCAATTGTTCATATACAATAAACTCCCTCGTGCGCTGCCCAGAGATAGCCCTGGTGTGGCGAGACCAGAACCATCACACTTGGGGACACGTCACTCTGCAGTAGACGTGCTAGCTAAGTTTAAGGAGAGCAGAGGAAATCTAACAACCGTTGTTTTTAAGTAGCTTTGAGGGTCACAGGGTCAAGACTCTGACTTTTTAGAGGCATGGTTCAGATCAGAAGTTCTCAGACATTTTTCCTGCCATGACTCACAAGACGGGTGACGTTCCCGCGTGCAACACTCTCTTGTGAACACCAGCAATGCCTGTGGGTGACATGCAACTTCCTGCCTGCATTTGCAATCCAGCCAGCCCAGAAAGCCCAGCAGAACGCTGGGAACGGGCTCTCCCGAGAGACGCCTGGGAGCGCTCCTATTTCCTAAGACTCAAGTAATTCACAAATTGTGACTCAAGCTATCATGGACTCATTTTAACCTCCAACTAATCAAATACCCAGCCCTGAGGGGCGGGACCCCACAGCTGGATCCTGCCTGAGGAAGACACAGGACACTGCAATGACTATTTTGGAGCCTTCTCATTCTCTGCGAGGAGACCGGACTGAATAGGAACTGTGTTATTCTCCAGAAGGTTCGGTTCTTGCTTAGTTTTGTTAAGTTTCGCTTGCTTGCTTTTGACACATTCTAGGTACGTGTGGTTCTTACCCTTTCTCCAAAAATCAGCCTGGGGGAGGGGGGTGGGGGGGAAAAGGAAGCTGAAGAGTTTATTTGGTTGAAATTTTTACTGTGGACAGACCTGGTTTCGACCCAGGGGGGTTATAACTTGAGATATAAAAGAATGTTCTATTTTGAGAATTTGAGGGCATCTGCAGCCACGATCCTGGTGGGCATGGGATGCACAAAAAGGGCATTATCTATACCACGTATGAGAGGCATTGAGAAAAAAATTCACAGGTGCCCAAAGGCTTCAGATTTACTCCTCAGATGATAAGAGTAGTGTAGAGTGCAGTCAACAGACCTCCTGATACTCGTAAGCAGCAAACAGGAGTATTTCTGGGATCCCTGTAAGGTTCATGAGAAGTATCACTGCAGCCTGTGGGATCAGAGTGCTCGAATAAAGTGAGGATTAAAACACGCTTCGAAGCCCTCTCTGATTTGGACGAGAAAGGAAGGACAGTTTGAACTAGCAACCAATCTGAGAGAATCAGTGGAGAACGATCGTTGGATCATCTTTACCACGAGTGCAAAATTTAAACCAACAAGGTCATTCCCGTTAGGTGTCTTACCAGATTAGCTCAACAGATAAACACTCTGATGAAACCAGTCCCACCCGGTTATCCCCTTGAGAGCCCAAGCGCCATCGATGTGTCCCTTCCCATGACAGAGTCAACTCAAATCAGCTCCTGGTATCAACAGAGCAACCTTTTGTTGTTCCAAAAATATGCCGAATGAGCATGCACTGAAAACAGATAAACACAGCAAACATAGCTAGTCCTGGACAGGGCAAATGACACATAGAATTTTAAAACTTTCTAGCCCTCATAAACTTTATATTGATTGAATTTAAAGCCAGTCTATTTCCCCAGGAAGCATGGGTTTCTATCACATCCATATATAGGAAACAATATGGGAGGCTTTAGAATAAAGCAACATGAAGTCTGCGATCCCCCAATAACGTTTAGTGAGCAGGGAGGAGTAAAGTTAAGAGTTTTTAAAAAGGGTTTTGTTGTTTTAGAACTCTAAGCAAAATAAGGAGACTACAACCACCATCTGTCTTCATATAATAAAACAAGACTTTTTCAAAGATACACAGTTTCTGGAAATACCCATTTTTTTATAGAGCCACGATTTCAAAGTATTTTCTTTTTTTTTAAAAGATTTTATTTATTTGACAGACAGAAATCACAAGCAGGCACAGAGGCAGGCAGAGAGAGAGGAGGAAGCAGGCTCCCCGCTGAGCAGAGAGCCCGATGTGGGGCTCGATGTAGGACTCCATCCCAGGACCCTGGAATCATGACCTGAGCCGAAGGCAGAGGCTTTAACCCACTGAGGCACCCAGGTGCCCCGCTTTCAAAGCATTTTCTATTTCAAAATGAACAACAGGTATTTTTTTTAACTTTAGGAAATTCACATTGTATAACCCCTGAATTGTTTGAAGTTAGGATAGATTTTTTAAAAGATGAGAGTAGCATTTTGAGCAAGAACTCTGTTCTCTGTTGTTTTATGACTTTTGCCACTGAAACCAATCCGGCGGGACTCACAGACTAACGTTAAGCTGGAAGAGGGAAACATGGGGATCTAAAAGAGAGAGAGACAACACAGTCTGACCCAAGAACAAAGAAAAGGAAGTGAAAAACCGTCAGTGGGTAAAAGGAGAAGGTATATGTCCACAAGGAGGAACCAAGCTTGGTTCTTAGAGCTGGTTCTGGGAGGCAGTCTTGGGCCATGTGCCCAGTACCAAACACAAGTCCTTGACAAACTGCAAGGTGGGTCTCTCTCTCTCTCTCTTTTTTTTTTTTTAATTTAACAGCCTAAGAAGTAAATCTTCCATTCTAGAAGAAACTGATTTGGGCCAACTTGGAGGAATTTCATAATAAGAACTACTATAAAGTCATAAAACAAGTCAAGTGGTAGTGTGTGTGCGTGTGTGTGTGTGTGTGTGTGTGTACAGGTACACACACAGAGACACACACATACACATAACCGTACACACAGAGCCTTTTCTCTGTGGGGACCCAACAGCATGGCACCAACAAAGGTAGACTCAAGGTCAGGACTCCTTTTTGACGATTCCCAAACTTCTGAGCTTTCACTTTTGTGAAACAGGATATGCTATCCCTGGTTTATCTCCAAACTCCCAGAAACGTCCAAGTGCTACAAGAATCCGAGATAAGGCAGGGTCCTGCACTCTGATAAGCCCATTCTCAACGGCAAAGGAAAATAAGTATTCGTGCTCTGAGCAACTATGAAATCACCTGAAAATCTGATGAAGAGGGTTTCAAAGCACCCTTGGCGTCTCCCACACCACAAGGAGAGAGGGTACTTAGGGAAAGAGGAAGAAGGTAGGACATGGTTTGTTTTTTTCAGGTCTATTAGAAATCATCTCATGAGGGTCAGTCCAATTTCTAATGAATACATGATTAAATGTGAACTTTCAACCCACACATAGATCAATGATTCAAATGGGGCAAGAATTCCTGGTATATTACAAATATATCTGGAAAATGTACATGATTCCAGACCCTGAGCCAACCTCGAAGCAAAGTGAATCAGTCTTAAAGCAGCAGCCCAGACAGATGATAAGCTGAAGATACCAGTTTACCAAGTCTAGTCCTGATGCAAAATTCCGAAACGTGAAGTTTCGGAAAACCTTAAAAGGTACTTGAGGCACAATTTGCTCCGTTTTCTCCCCACTAAAAGCAGGGTACAGCTTTGACCAAAAGGAGGTGTGAGGTGCTTCCGCTCAGAATCTGTCCTCTCCCAATGACACATGGGGAGACCCCAGGACACTGGCAAAACATCTTCCTTGTCCTCCTCAGCCTGAATCCCCTTAAACTCTTGTCATAGTTATTACTCATCTGAGCAAACTAAATCAATGTCGTCTCCCAGAAGCTGTTAAACTATTATGTTATTCTGGAAAGGACAACCAGTTAACATAGCGAGATATTGTCACTTTGTAATAGATTCCTTTAGATGGGAGGACTGGTAGAGAGGAAGGAACAGTATGAGCCGTCCACAAGGCAAAAGGCAAAGGATATAATGAATGATGTCCAAAGGAGGCAACCAAGATCATCGTCACAACCATCCTACTTATCAGCTCTGTCTCTGGCATAAGAAAGGTGGGAAGGAAGCAAAGGGAAAGACTGGTATATGGCAAGCTCAAGGGCAGGACTGCCTGAGGAAATCCCAGACTCGTGAGCACATCCAAGTGTGTGTGCTGCACACAAGGGCTTGTTGCCGCTTCTCGGGAGGTCAGTTGAGTGCTGGCCCTAAGACTCTTCTAACAAAGATCCTATTCTGATTTAGGACAGGTTCTTTTATTTCAATTTGAAAGGACTCACCCATTACCAAGATGGGACCTGAGCTATCCAAGATGATGAAAATGTTGCCGCTTAGAACCTGGGCTCTAGAAACGTCAAGATTTGGGGTTGACACTTGTCTCTCGCATTTCCTAGCTGTGAGATCTCAGGCCAGCGACTTCTTCAGGACTCACATTCCTCGGATCCACTCTCTTTATTACCTTTGCTATTTCAAAGCACTGTGGATTTTCTCTATGAACAATTAATAAGCCAGGCCCAGAATTCAGCTGCTACTCACTCATTTCATTGAAGTGGCTTATGTCGAAACTAGGCCAAATCCCTTGATTTAGTCTGAAGGTTAAACCAGACCTGAATTGAATGAGAGATGCAAAAAGCAATAAGCTTTCTGGGGCATCCATCCCCAAGCATCCATGTCCCAGTGGAAGGAAGTTCAAGTTCCAAATGATGAACTTACATCACCAAGAATCGAGGGATTTGTGACAAGAATAGCTTGAATGTCTTTGGGATACAATCTATTGTCCCTGTCACAGATTAATATTGATTCCAGCCTGTCCTCAAGCTACTTCAAAAACAACAATAACTGTTTGCAGTCCTTGGAGCCAGACAGGCAGTCAAAATAAGGAATGGAGGTATGTGTGTGTGTGTGTGTGTGTGTGTAAAAAAACTCAGGGAAAGAATTCAGGATATTAGGTAATTCTTGACATGGGGTATATACACGCATGGAATTGCAAGTTCACCAAAAACTCTGTGAAACACTTGGACTTGATGGGCAGAAAGTGTTATGTAAATTCACAATATCATCATCGTCCTACAGTTTTCCAAGATAATCACTTGATCCCTACCAGGCATTTCTATGGGGTCTGCAAATGAGAACTGCAGTAAGCCGGACACTTCCTTTTTAAACATGATCATCATACTGTACACTTGATACTTAAGCTGAGCACTCAGATCTTCCCTTTCCCTCGTATAATTTTCATCTAAGCATTCCTTGGATACTTACATCACTCTTAATGGAGACTGTGCCGTATATCCTCTGTGGACACATGGAAGTCTGGCTAATTGGACTGACTTGATTACAACAGTCAGTGAATTCTCCCATTTCCTTCCACTGCAATAACCGCTTAAGATATTTTTGTCACCTATTATGTAAATATTTTTGATTGCCGTCATTTTCTCAAACAGGGCTTGGAGGCAAAAGCGCTTTTATCATTCTGCCCACCAGACAGACTCCTGTACTTTCCATGTACGTGTCTTGTTCGTACAAAAACTTCATGTCCTAGTAAAGTTTAAAATGAACCCATGAAGAGCTATCCCTCAAATTCTATAGCAACTGCCAGTGAACTTTAGCTGTGCAGTAAGGCCGTCTCTTCAGCCCTGGCAAGCGCATCCCGATGGCACAGAGTTCCACAAAAGGTGCGAGAGGTGAGGACCTATCTCGTCTCCAAAGCTAAGTATCTGAAAGGTAGAAAATACGCTTTCTTTTGAGAGCCTCTCGTTTGCTGTTAAAGGCTGGATCTGAGAAATACTGTTTCTTTCTCAGGACTTCCTTTCTGGACCAGAACGAATGTCTGACCCATAATTAAGTTGCTATTATCTCTTTAAGGGGTAGGATGAGTACCTGATTCCAAGGGTTACTCTCCCCATATATCATACCTGTCAAAATCCTTTAAACTCTAATGAGTCAGCTTGCTGAAAATACACTCCAGGCTCCCCATCTGAAAACTAAAAAACTAAGTGCTGAGTGGGGGAAAGTTTACCCTCAATCCCAGCGCAAATCAGGGCAGAGAGGAAGCAGGAAAGGGCTCCTGTGACTTACTCTAGACACAAAAACCCGCTGACCTCTACTGCGCATGATCCATGCAGGGGCTGAAGGCTCCTACCCCTAAGGCCACCGAGCTGGGGGCAGGGGGGCTCAGCAAGGGAGGAAGTCGTGTGCAAAGACCAGCGGTTTCCTCCCGGTGCACACAAACCCTCCTCTCATTCCCAGAGAGATCTGCTCCTCCAGGAGAATAAAAGCGTCTCTGAGAACAGGCTCCGGAGTGACAGTGGACTCAGGGTGGGGAGGCTTTGCTCTGGGGCCCTTGCAGAGTCTTAGTTGGGGGGGGCACCCCCGAGCTGCGGAGGGCCGCTGGTTCCTGGTAGGGGCACAGCCAAGACACAGGGATCTGAAATTCCAAAAATGCGCTAAAGCCCGGGCAGGCCAGTCGCCCGCCCGGGAAGGGAGCAGCTGCCGGGTGACCGCTGTTGAAGTGGCTCCTTAAGGAGGTGGGCAGATTGATTCCAGCTGCTGAGCGAGGGGCAGGGCAGTGGCCGCGGAATGCGCAGAGCCTCAGCCCAGCCGGGGACAGCCGCTTCCCCATCAAGGGCCAGGCCAGACAAGAGTGGCGGCTGCAGTCCCGGCCTGGCAGCAGGAAGAAGGCCATCGGTCCACCGGCTAGGGACTTTCACGGCTGGCTGTGCCCAAAGGTGCCATGTGGACAGTGTCACTGTGTAAGTGGAGTGTCCCTCAGGAATCTGAAAACTGTCTCCTGAGACGTCGGTTGGGAACGGACCCAACGTTCCAAAGGAGAATCCTTTCGGGCTGGTTCCTGTTTTGCTCCCCGGCCCACTCCCAGTTTCTGGCCCTCTTCTAAGAGCTCCTCACCCTTCCCTGCCCAGCCTCCTGGTCCCTGTCCCCCACCACCCAGGAACACTAATCAATGCACAGGAGAGACAGACCAGGAAGGGTTGCAGAGGCAGAGTGGGGGGCCCATGGACGCTGGACAAAAATGCATGCCCTTCAGAAGTGCCGGCCTCCAAGTGCCAGCTCATTTGAGGGGTCCCCTGAGAGCCCCAAACTCAGACACCAAGTGATCTAAGAGGGAAGGGGTAAGAGGTAGGCGGGCATGAAGGCACGCCTAATGGAATATTCAATATCCTGCGAAATGCACTTTCGGCGGGGCGCTTCCAGGGGCTAAAAGCCAGTAATGGGCTCTGGAGTCTGCACTTCCTCTCCCTAATGTCCAGAGGCGTTTTAATGCTGCAGCCAATCGATCAGCCTCCTCCGGTGCAGGCGGCGAGGGGAGTGCAAGAGCTTCCTACTTGTGGCCAAAGTCGCCCCCCCCCCCCCCACACCGCACCGCCACCGCGCGACACACAACTCCAAACCGGCAAGGACTGGGCTCCTACAGTGTCTGGGAGAGGAAAGGAAGGAGCCTGGAGGCGCCCAGAGAAACAGCCCCCCGCCCTCTTCACCCCAACTTTTCCGCGGAAAAGCTTCCGCGGGAAGACAACAAGGAGGCCGCCTTAGCCACCCTGGGACGCGGCTGGCCGGCAGCCCCAGAGCTGCTCCAGGTACAAGGTCACCGAGCCGCCTCCGAGCCCAGGGCAGGCCCAGGTGTGGCCCTTCTGGAAGGGCCACAAACACGGCACACGAACGTCCAGAAAGTGGGGCTTCTCTGCCATTTCTTGCTGACATCACAGCTGCCTGGGAAGGGACCCTGTGAATAAACCTCTC
Organism: Mellivora capensis; assembly: GCA_004024625.1. NCBI lineage: Eukaryota > Metazoa > Chordata > Mammalia > Carnivora > Mustelidae > Mellivora > Mellivora capensis. Next base: position 52,818 of record PISX010009354.1, read on the forward strand.
CCGGTCTCCCCACCCCGGAGGCCGGATCCCGGCGGCGGAGACGCGCCCCCGTCCCGCCTCCCCACGCCCCGGCACTGTCCCCGCAGGGCTCCGGCGCCGGGCGAGTCAGTCCCTCTGCCCAGCCGGACCCCGGCCGGCCTCCGCCGACCCTCCCCCGGGACACCGACGCTGCACCACCGCGCACGCCCCGCGGCCGGGACCTGGGGTCGCCTCGGGGAGCTCTGCGGCCCCGGGACCCGCGCGCCTCTGTCCCGGCGAGGCCGTCCCCGCCGCGCCGCGCGCACGGAGAGCGGCGCGCCCGCAGCCGGGTGCGGGGCGCCGGAGTTAGCGGCGCGAGCAAACTTTCCGCCTCCTCCCCACCCCCCACGCCACCCGGGCGCGCCTCCCCGAGGAGCTCGCCTTTCCCAGCCCCGCAGAGCCAGGCGCGGCACGTGACGGGCAGAAATAAAAATAAACCCGTCCCAGGCCCTGGGCCGCGGGGGGCACCCCACTCCGCGCGGCGGCGGCGAGCAGGGGGCGCCCCGCGCCGCCCCGCGCCGTCCCCCGCCCCAGCGCGGCCTGGGCTCCGTCCGGCCCGCCGCGCCCGGCCCGCGCCTACCTCTCGGACTTGGTGAACTTCCGGAACGCCTGTCTGAGGTCGTGGAAGGAGCGGTAGGTCTGCGGCTCGGCCGAGATGCCCTGCGCCCGGGTGGTGCGCGGCCCGATGTGCGGCGAGGGTGCGGGCAGCACCGACTGACATTTGTGCAGCTTCCTCTTCAGCTCCTGGATCTCCTCCTCCTTCTCCGACAGCCGCTTCTCCAGCTCCTTGATCCTCTCCTCCTTGAGCATGAGAATCTGGGCGAAGTCCTCCTCCAGCTCGCTCATCTTCCTCCCGGAGCCCCTCCGCGAAACTTTGCTCGGGCGCGGCCGGACGCGGGCCGGGGGAGGCGAGCGCGGCGACGGAGCCGAGGGGGCGCTGAGTGCGAGCGCGCGGCTGCGCTGCCCCCCGGAGCGGCTGGCGGGCGCGGGGAGCCGCTGTCTGCGAGCCCCTTCTGCCGAGGGCGCTGAAAGCTCCGAGGGAAGGACAAACGTCTAAAAGCGGCGGAGACGAGAGGCAGAGTGCTAATCCCCAGCCTCTCCGGGGACTAGGTGATTATCTTTCATTGAGAAACCAATTAGAGCCGCCCAGCCTCCCCTGAGACCCCCTCCCCCGTCCCCTTTCCCAGGGGCTCCGTGAGAACACCGCGCGCGCCACCCCACAGAAAGCCTGGCTTCCCGCTGCAGGGTTGGACCAGACAGCCGGGCTCACCCCATCACACAGTAATCACTCTTCCATGCTATATGGTACCAAAGGGGAGGGGTGGGGTGGGGGGAGCTTTATGCCACTTGATCCTGGAAATAGCAACAATTACCATGTGATCTGGCAGATGACGCAGCCCTTGTAACCGGAGCCTAAAGACTTGGTGGGGTGTGTGTGAGAGACAGTGCGAGATATTTCAGAAATATGAGACTGCCTTCGAGTCCGTAACCTGCATAAATTCATGTCTGTGTTCACTTTTTATTTCTCTTCTGCTCGGGATGAGGTAGGGTGTGGTGGTGGTGGTATGTGTGTGTGCGCGTGTGCGCGCGCGCGTGTGTTTCTCTTACTGTGCAGCCCTGTGCTTGTGACCCCAAGTAACAAGAATGACAGGGCAATAGGAATTCCAAGTTTTTTCAGCAGAAAATTTTACTGGAAATAGTGAGCCCCTGGTAGGAAAGTTGAATGAAATAGGCTTATGGTAATGAGGCCAGTGTTTGGTGGGGTCTGGGGAAGGCCATACCTTTGTCAACTTCTTAGAGCCTGGATTGTATTTCATCTGCTACAGTTAAAATGTGTGCACGGGTATCCAAATTACATCACGACATCGGCTCCCACAGTTGAGAAATAGTGACCACTAGTGCTAACCCGGGAGTTTGGGGTGGGGGGATTGCATCTGTGATTGTGTTTTTCCCTTACCTGTGGTCCACCCCCTCCCCCTCTGCTAAAGGGCTGTTCTACCTCTTTGAGCCAGAGTATTTGCTAATGCCTACAATTTCTTTTCCTTATCTATTGTGTGTGTCACAGAGAGCCTTTTCACGTAAATCATTGTGTGAGTTTGTGACTGTGGGGGGAGCACGTCTCCAGGTAATGATCAACAGAATAGTAAATCTTTTTTTAAAAGGAGAATCTAATACCTTTTTTTTTTTTTTTAATTTGTCAGAGACAGAGGGAGAGAGAGCGAGCGGGCACAGGCAGACAGAGTGGCAGGCAGAGGCAGAGGGAGAAGCAGGCTCCCTGCCGAGCAAGGAGTCCAATGTGGGACTTGATTCCAGGACACTGGGATCATGACCTGAGCTGAAGGCAGCCTCTTAACCGACTGAGCCACCCAGGTGTCCCGTAAATCTTTTTTTAAAGGGGAAAAGATATAGATGCCGACTAAGATGCCAAAGCACTTTCTCTGAAATAGTAACTTCCCTTAAAAAGAAAGATCAAGGTTTAAGCACTGGCTGCTTATTAAAAAAAAAAAAAAATTCTTTCTACCTTGTCTGAAACATCTAAGGAAAAGCAGGCATATACTTTGGTTTATAAATAAATCCTAAAATACATTTTATTCTGGAGATTTCTTTATTATTTACTGTCAGTTCTACTCATCTGATTATTCTAAATTAAAAACATTCCAAGCCACATCTGAATTTCTTAATCACACCAGATGCTGAAGGCTGGCTTTATTTATACTCATATTTGAGAAGGAGTTCTTGGTCTTGTTGATAGTTAGTACTCTGTTGCTTCCATCTATGAGCAATTTAAACTGCTAGAATCCTTTTAGGAACACTCAAAACAGTTGGCCTTTTAAAATAATACATTAGAAACAAAAACTTTGTCACATTCAAAACTCTAGCAGAGGCTCAACTTTATGAAAGAGATAGAAATTGTTTTAAAATGACTCTGGGACAGGTTCTTTCAAATTTTACGTTGTCTTAAATACAGATGTTTAAATGTTTCTCCTTGCTTTTTATTTTTTAAGATTTTATTTATTTATTTGACAGAGAGACCACAAGTAGGCAGAGAGGCAGGCAGAGAGAGAGTGGGGGGAAGCAGGATCCCCGCCAAGCTGAGAGCCCGATGTGGGGCTCAATCCCAGGACCCTGAGATCATGACCTGAGCGGAAGGCAGAGGCTTTAACCCACTGAGCCACACAGACGCCCCTCCTTGCTTATTTTTTAAAAAGGAACATTAAGACCAAGATTTCTCTCTCTCTCTCTCTCTCTCTCTCTCTCACACACACACACACACACCTCAAAACCTAACTTCATCACCTTCTTCCAGAATTAGTTAGTTTTTAATGTATCAGTTTTAACTTAAGTAATGTCGACACCTACTGACATTAAATCTTGTCCACTGGCTTAACAAATATTTAATTTAGAGCACAAGGAACACCTCACAACGAGCCTGGTAGAAGAGTAAACACTGAATTATTAAAAATCATAGCATTTCAAAGCTGGAAACAATGTCCAAGATCATCTAACCAAATCACCTCACGTTATAAAGGGAAAAAATTAGAGTTTGAAAGGCAAGGTCCAAGGTCAGCTAAGTTAATAAGTGTCACTCCAGGATTCCCAAAGCCCACAGACAATGTTTTCCCAAACACACTGTTCCTACCCTGACACCTGAAAATCTAGAAATTCTATGATTCTGACCCCCTTTAGCAGTGAAAGACGTGGCTTTACTCTGTGTTGTTCGCTTTTAAATCTGTAGCAGTAAGTTTCAACTATCAAAGCCAAAGTATTAATGAAACCAGAGCTTTATTTTGTGCTGTTTCCTTTTTTTCCTAAAGGAGGAGGTCGCCATCTAGTGCCCTGGGAGAAATTTGCTAAATAAAAATCTTAACCACAATGAAGGGAGGTTAGCTCCTTAAATACCTATACTAGGGTTTCCACGTTCCTCATTGAAGAGAAATAAAGATGTAATAAAGAAAATAAACATATGCTGAATTTTGTATCAGAGTACATTTTTAAGAATTAAAAATTTAGGGATATCTGGGTGGCTCAGTCTTTTAAGCGGCTGCCTTCGACTCAGTTCATGATCCCAGAGTCCTGGGGTCGAGTCCCATATCGGGCTCCTTGCTCGGGAGGGTACCTGCTTCTCCCTCTGCCTACCACTCCCCCTACTTGTGCGCTTTCTCTCTATCTCTCTGACAAATAAATAAGTAAAAATCTTTAAAAAAAAAAAAAAACGAATTAAGAATTTACAATCTTGGCCACTGGATGACAAAAGTGATGCTAAACATTTATTGAGTGTTTAATATGTGCCAGCACAGGGCTAAGTCCTTTATGCAACTGATTTTAATGCCCATAATGACTCTATAAGGTAGGTTCTATTATTCCCATTTTATAGATGGAGAAACTGATGCTTAGCCAGATTAGTTAACACACCCATGGGTACAATGTCCAGATCTGACCTAGGCTTAATCCCTTAATCTCTTACACAGGACTGCTTCAACCTGAAATGTATTAAAATGTCCACTTTACTGGGAGCCCAGTGACAAGCAGAACTAAAAGTTCTTTGCTAATGGAAACACACGAAATTTAAAACCCTGTATGAATCCAGATAAAGCTCTAAGATTCTGGCTTCTCAGCAAAGCAATCTGTTTACTAAAATTGCTTTCCTTTTGATACTTGGGGATCTGCTCTATATTTCACACACAGTGTCAAATTTATTTATTTTTTAAAAGATTTTATTTATGTATTTGAGATAAAGCAAGTGAGAGAGAGCACCAGCGGTGGGGAGGGGCAGAGGGAGAGGGAGAAGCAGACTCCCCACTAAGCAGGGAACCCAATGTGGGGCTCAATCCCAGGACCCCAAGGTCATGACCTGAGCCAAAGGCAGACACTTAACTGCTGAGCCACCCAGATGCCCCTCAATTTTTTTTTTAAAGTGCATGTACTTTCAAAATGTTATGATGGTATATCGCCTAACCCCCCTACCAAAAACACTTTATAAAGAACTTGAAGCCTTATAGATGTTAGTAGCTCACGGGGGATTCCTGTCCTTTAATCTAGGTCAGTGTCATGGGAACCAATGGGAGGACAGTGTCTATTTAAAAAAAATTAAACTAAAAGTCAGTTTGCTTTTTGTTATCAGTATATGCCACAAATTCTCAACAATGTCAGTGATAAAATACTCCTCCTTCCAAAAGTATTTCATTGGTCTAATTTCAAGCAGTTGCTGCCTTTGTTGCTGAACAGAAGAACCACTCCCATGGCCCCACCCATGGAACAACAGTGACCTTAGTATACACATTACAAGGATCCAGCAAAGAGAACAGTCATGGGTTGGTGGTTGGAGTGAGGTCCCATGGATGGCAGCAGAAGATAAATCAGGAGAACTGAAAACAAGGATAGAGGTTCAAGCTTTTGGAATGGCTGGCATGGGTGGGAAGGAAGGGACGTAGGGATTGAAACCACCTCTCTAATCCCAATACTTTACATCCAAACACTTCTCTTGAATACAAAATAAGAATATTTGCAAAAAAAACCCTTGAGATACATTTTCCATCAAGGAATGCAACTAGCAAACTAAGTATTGGACTTGGAGCCTAAAGATGTAATCTTGGGTCCCCGTTCTGTCACTTCCCAAGCTGTGTGCTCTTGGGCAAATCCCCAAACCTCTGAGAGATCCACTTCCCACATTCATAAATTGAGCAGTGGAAGCTACCTAGCGTCTAGAGCACCTTTCTACCTTCAAGGATTCTAGAGAATTCTGCTTTCCCTGTGACTCACATTTTGAAATTATCCGTCTATTCTTAGGAGCAATATCCATCTTTGAGCTCCCACTGAGTTTAAAATTTTGACAAGAAAGAGTTAAAAGGGAGTCCAGATGGTCCTATAAAGATGACCTTGTACTTGGTGATGAACAGAAGCTTGGAGCATTTTCAGTTAATTCTACATCAGATTGAATGTGGCTTCACAGTTATCGCCTAAACCACATTCTGGCGCCTAGGAGTGTGGTCACACCTTAGGCAAGATAAAAGCTCGAAGTCCTGAAACACACCCACATCTGCGTGAATCACCTCGAACGTGGAAACAGCAAACAGAATGTTGCCTCAGCTAAACTTCAAAATTAGCTTCCATTTATTGCATTTACCTAATAAATCATAGGGTATGTTTAAGAAAAAAAAATGCATCCCTCCAGAAACCAATAGCTAAATGCTTTTTACCATGTGGTCCTGTTGCTGTACACAGAGCTCTTTCCCACACTGCCACCAACCGGAAGAGCATCTCCGTGTATGAATTTCTGTGATATCTCATCCACAGGTTTGGGGAAAAAAATCATTTTTCCTAGAAATTCTGAAAAATAAAACTTAGAGATGATGTTCCTTAAGTACTGTAGAAATCAAAGTCTGCAAGAAATCAAAAGAACCTTGAAATACAGACTATTTCTCCTGGAATATGGAGATACAGAAGGCCACAGGACTTTAGGCAGATAATACCATCTCCCTGAGCCTCAGTTTGTCCAACTATGTATGGATCTTGAATTCCCTTGCACCTGATCTTTTAAGGTTCACATGAAGTGAGATGTTATCACTTAAGGGGCACCTGGGTGGCTCATGGGTTAAGCCTCTGCCTTCGGCTCCAGTCATGATCCCAGGGTCCTGGGATCAAGCCCCACAGGGAAGCAGGGAGCCTGCTTCCTCCTCTCTCTCTCTCTGCCTGCCTCTCTGCCTACTTGTGATCTCTGTCAAACAAATAAATAAAATCTCCAAAAAAAAAAAAGATGTTATCACTTAAATATGACCCTACAGAAATAAACCAAAGTAAAGCGGTAATGCTCACCCTGCTTTGAAGTCACCCAACAGGGGGTGAAGGGACAAGCCAGGAAGGGGAGAGGTAGGGGCAGTAGGAGGAAATATTTATACTACATTCAGCCTACTTACCAGTTATGGGGGGGGCAGAATCTGAAGATATCCCCAAGATTCCCACCCTTAGTGTATCTTTTATCGTCTCCCACTTATTCAAACACTAATAATCAAGGCACTACTCCGAAAGGATTTTGCAAATATGATTAAGGTCCTTAGTCAGTTGATTTTCAAATAAGACCATCTGACGATGTTAAGATAAAATGAATCAGGTGAGAGTTTAGGAGGGATAGGACTCTTCCTGGGGACGGGGTTTCAAAGTATGAGAAAGTCTTGATTCAAGAGAGATTGTCCATTGCTGCCTTCGAAGACAGAAGGGCTACATGATAAGGAACGCAGGTGGAACCTAGGGGCTGAGAGTGACCACAGATACACAACCAGCAAGGACGTGGGGACCTCAGTCCTACACTGGCAGGGAACCGAGTCCCGTCAGAGCCACAAGAGCTTGAAAGAGGACCCTGAGTTCCAGGGGAGAACGCAGCATGGTTTCCCTGTTGATCTCAGCCTTAGGAGTCCTGGAACAGAGAATCCAGCCATCCTGGATGGAGCCTTCCCACTTCCAGAGCTGTGAGATTAAAAACTGAGTGTTGCTTTAAGTCTCTAAGATTGTGACACTATCTGAGACAACAAAATAAAACTAACGAATTCAACTATCATTAAAAAACATCCATTAAAAATGCCAGAAATGTTTTACTGCTCTTAAAAGCCTGTCTTTACAAGAGTCATTTTTTTTAGGGAAACTACTTTAGTACATTTCAAACAGATACTTGGGGACATAAAAAGCTGTTCTAATTTGCAACCTGCTTAAAGCACGCTGAGGACAGTGTGCACAGGCCTTGCGAGTATGACAGACTCCCTTCCCTTAAAAGATGTGTTTAAAAGTTTCGAAGTTGTATCTTCTTATGACCAAAGTGTAAATCATCCCACCCATAGGTTTTACAAAGGATTGAGACCATTCACTAGTTTAAACTGCTCTGGGGCAGAAACCGTACTGTAGTTTACCCCGTGTAGCATACCGGCTCTGTGACTTTGGGCAAATTATTTCACCTGCTGAACCTTACTTGTCCCATCTGTGCAACAGTAATAACTGTTTCATAGTCTTTTGTGGTTTTGATCATTTGCTGGCCTCTGGGAATGTATTTAAATCACCTTGGATCCTTAGTAATTAATTGGGTGTTTCTATAGTCATCCATGGAAATTAAGGGCTCCTACATCATACTGCCTTTCAGGCTCAGGTACTAATCAAATACTTCAGAAGAGGGGAGGGAAAAGCGTACAAATCCTTTGACTTTGAGTTTAGCTTTTTATATGACTTAGCTTGATTATTTGGCTTGAATTTTTATTTTTTTTAAGATTTTATTTTTTTATTTGACAGAGAGACACAGCGAGAGAGGGAACACAAGCAGGGAAAGTGGGAGAGGGAGAAGCAGGCTTGCTGCCGAGCAGGGAGCCTGATGCGGGTCTTGATCCTAGGACCCGGGGATCATGACCTGAGCCGAAGGCAGACGCTTAAGGACTGAGCCACCCGGGTGCCCCTTGGCTTGATTTTTTAAAGTGACAGAAACTGGACTCATTTACTTGGAACACTTCTTCAAAAATAAATTGTTATGAAACTAAGAAAATAGATAGGCATGCTATAGAATTCAAAAAGCACAAAAGGATGTTTGGGTGCCCTAGTTAACCAGATCCCCTGTATGGAAGCAATCATTCATTCTCACATTGACTTGTGTTTGTGCCTCATTAATTTTATATTCATGTATAAGCATAGCTGTACATAAATAGCTATTTTTACACACATTTGACACAGGAGTTTCAATATCTGGTTTGTAAGCCTAACTTAGTGCTATGATCCCTGACTTTCAGAATGATCAGTCCAATGCCACGTGACGCAGCTGTCCCATTGTGTGATAAAATGCTCTGTATCTAGGCAGGAGGATGGCGTCATTTAGAGAGTGTGTCCTTCTTCACACGGCCATTATCTGTCCTTCTTAACCTTAAAGGTATTGCGCATTGGTTGCTATATTAAATATTTTTAATAAAAACTTCGCAATGGTCTGATACTCTCAGAGAACAAGCCAAACATTATTACATATGTACGTTTTTTAAAGGATGTGACAAATTTACCACGAGTCTCAATTCTTACCACCTGCTTCTGTTGACAGAGACATTCGGGCGTGCCTGTCTCACGTTGTTTCAAATTAGCAAGCCCTATGTTAAAAAGCCCAAGTGTTAAAAAAAAAAAAAAAAAAAAAAAGCTAACCATCACTAGGGATAAGGAGTCCTCTATTTGGACAGTCTCTTGAGCCTTTATAAATAACACGATTTTTTTTTTGGGGGGTCTCCAGTCAAAACTGCATACTAAGCTGAAGAGTTCACGTACTATTTCTGGTTCAATGAGGATACATGTATTTGGAAATTATTTTCTCAACATACCTAGCCATTTATTATAAAAATAAATTACAACTTGTTTTTATATCCGTAAAAAAAAAAATTGTTCCACGGAATCTGCAGGATTCCAGGACGCCTTAAAACACCCAGATTTACAGCTGACATTCCCAAGTGCCTAAAAATTATATCTTCCCCACCTGTGCTATCTGGGGCTCCATTTTCGAAGCCTTACTAAAAACGGGCGAGGGCAAGAAACCCTCGAAACTCATCCACGTTAATTGCAAATAATTGCATTAGTCACAGTGAAAAGTCTTTCTCTGCATGGAAAAAGACTGGGGCTGTGCAGACCCCTTTCTCCTAGGCAGCATCCTTCTCCCAGGCACCCACCCACTGCAGGGAGCAGGGAGGGGGCAGAAAGACAGGATATGGAAAGAAGAACACACCACACCAGCGCCCTTCATTCAAGACTTCATCTAATAAAGGGAGATCACTTTACAACGTTCGGGTGGGTAGACATTACTCAGACTGTGGCTAAAATCATCAGCAAGAAACTCTGCCAGGAATACCTTAGTGTAACATGAGGTAGTGCTGGAGAGACAGAAAGAGAGTGTGTGTGTGTGTGTGTGTGACTTTAGTCACGGTACTTTTCATCTAAATAATTTTCTCTGACATGAGTAGGTAACAACAAGCTCTTCGTTTAAAAACGTCTCCGTTCAGAACATTGGGAGAGTTCCACGGTCCCAGCAGACCCAGAGTGATATTAACAACAGATGGGAAATGCCACAAGTTCCCTGTTATCAGACTCCAGAGCAGTCATCCATCAGGAGCGACAACTCCCTCCTTGCCAAGGCCAGACACTCTGATTTACCTTTTGCACAAATGTCAACTTAGCATTCTAAGAAAGACACAGGAGAAGGGGCATCTGTGTCAGGAATTGTTTTATTACAAAAGAAACCATGAATCTGGCCTTCCTCCTCTGAAAGGGAACCAGAAAGCAATGTGTGTGGAACCTGAGCAGCTATCCTTGGCTTCATTCACTCCGCAAGTAATTTTTGCTCACTCTTCAGAGGTGCCAGGCACACTACTGGATGCTGAGGATAGCACAGAGACAAGGGAGTCAGGCTGCCCACCCTCCAGAAGCTTCGAGAGGGTGGGAGGAGCAGTTTAAAGATGGGCACAGAGATGTAAACGACTAATGTCAAAGGTTATCACGGTGCAAAGAGGAGAGGGAAGCAATAAACCCTGAGTGTGGGTGTAGAATGTGTGTGAATGTGTGTGAGAGGCAGGGACAGTGTTCCAGAGAAAGCAAAACTCACCAAATCACCAGTTGACGTAGTCCCACTTTGTTGAAACCAAAGGATTAATTTGCTAAACAAATCGATGCATTAGTTGAATTTTTGGTGTGGGGGACAGAAGGCCACATCCTTCCGGGAAGGTCTATGAGGAAGGAGGGCCTTCCAGAATGCCTCTCCCAGGACAATAAATTTTTTCCTAGGAGGCACTGAAGATTTAATAAAATGCCATAACCAGGGAAATTGTATAGTAAGTGACATATGGAAAGTTCCAAAGTGATATTTGGAAACAAACAAATGTATCTGCAGGGCCAATAAAGGGATACCATGGTCTCCTCACGGGGTTTTATGTTTGTTTAAAATTAGCCTCCTTTTTTGATTCTATAAAGACTGCTTTTTCCTTGTGAGTATGAGAATCCATTCACCAGGAAAATCGGGTTAAAATAATTAGATTGCTTCAAGAAATGCCATTCCCTGGGGTGCCTGGTTGGCTCAGTCGGCTAAGCATCTGCCTTCAGCTGGGGTCATGATCCTGGGGTCCTGGGATCGAGCCCCACGTCGGGCTCCCAGAATGCACCTGCTTCTCCATCTCCCTCTGCCTGCCACTTCCCCTGCTTGTGTTCTCTCTCTGTCTGTCAAATAAATAAAATCTTAAAAAAGAAAAAAAGGAAATATAGTTTCCTGAAAGAGCTACCCTTGAAAATCCAAACACATGCGTTTGTTTAAGAGAAAAACATACCATACATTCGAGTTCTCCTTCTATTTGTTGGAGAGCCAAAAATCTGTTTATCCTTAATAAAAGTTAAATCATTTTCTCAATAAAGACAAAATTAATAAATGGCTAATAGGATAGTAAGTGTTCCCTACCACCATGCAAGAGAGCAGGTTTTTTGTTTTTTGGTTTTTTTTAAAGATTTTATTTATTTATTTGACAGAGAGCCTGACTCGGGGCTCCATCCCAGGACCCTGGGATCATGACCTGAGCCGAAGTCAGAGGCTTTAACCCACTGAGCCACCCAGGCGCCCCAAGAGGGCAGTTTTTCAATTGCTACAACTGATAGGCAGTAATAGGAAACTGGAGAAAAATTGGAGAAGCATTTTAAGCATAAGCAGTTATAAAACATTTTATCAATAAGAGTTATTTTTATTTTGAGGGGGGGGGTGCCGGGGTGGCTCAGTGGGTTAAAACCTCTGCCTTCGGCTCAGGTCATGATCCCAGGGTCCTGGAATCGAGCCCTGCATCGGGCTCTCTGCTCAGCGGGAAACCTGTTTCCCCTTCTCACTCTCTCTCTGCCTGCTTGTGATCTCTGTCTGTCACAGGAATAAATATATACATATATATAAAAGAGTAATTTTTATTTTTTTAAAGATTTTATTTATTTGATAGAGAGAGACACAGCGAGAGAGGTAGCACAGAAGCAGGTTCCCCACTGACCAGAGCGTCCAACACAGGGCTTGATCCGGTAACCTTAGGATCATAACCTGAGCCGAAGGCTAGACGCTTAACAACTGAGCCACCCAGGTGCCCAGTAAGAGTTAATTTTTAATAGCAAAAATTGATTATGCTATACTCAGAAAATGAAAAGAAGTGTGAGTAATCAAAATTGCCTGGATACTAGACTATATCTCACCAGACAGACTTATCTATAAATTCAGTGCAATTCCAACCATAATTTTCAAGATAGAAGTTGATGAGCTGATTTTAAAATTCACATGGAGCAAATATTTCACGATTAAAAACATTCAAAAAAACAACAAAAACTCTGGTCCTGTACTATCAACCCTCAAGTATACTCTCTAAAGCTGTAATAATTAAACCAATGTGACAATTTAAAAACTGGGCCAGTGAAAACACGTGGGTTAGAAACAGATCCTTATCTATATGGAAATACAGTTTATTATAAAAGGAGCCTTTCAGATTATTGGTGACAGAACAAATGTTCACCAACTGGAAAAAATGTTTATGTAATATATGTTTTAAATGTACTGTATATCTGTTTATTCAAATATAATGTATTTATACATTTTCCCCACTTTTTCATATGGTGAAATAAAGAGAACATAAAACTTACTATTTTAACCATTTATAAACATCTAGTTCAGGGACATTAAGCAAACTCATCATGCAACCATCCCTGCCATCCATCTCCAGTAGTTTTTCATCCTCTCAAACCGAAACTGTGTCCTTATTACACAGCATCTCCTCATTTCTCCCCTTCCCCAGCCTCTGGTGACCACCGGGCAATCTGATCACTCTGGGTATCTCATTTAAGAGGACTAATGCCGTATAGGTCCTTTTGTGATTGGCTTATTTCACGTACCATCGGTTCCCCAAGGTTCTTCCATGTTGTAGCAGGTTTCAGAGCTTCCTTCTTCTTCTTCTTCCTTTTTTTTTAAAGACTTATCTATTTGAGGGGAGGGGGGATAGCACAGAGGGAGGGGCAGAGAAAGAGAGAATGCTCTCATGGGGCTCAATCCCAGGATCCTGAGATCATGACCTGAGCCGAAGGCAGAGGCTTAACGACTGGGTCACCCAGGTGCCCCATCCGGTGACCATTTTTACATGTTATATTAAAACACATGTATACGTATTTAAACTTGCGACCATGGTGAAGGCGGTGGGAGCGAAGCATGCAGGACTGTTTTGCCAGGTGTACGTTGTTTGAGCCCTTTCCGATGAGACTATGTTAATGTGCATCGTGTTTTTATAATGTGATGAGGGACTAATTTAGACACGATAAACTGTGCATATTTAAATTGAACCATCTGATGAATTTGGACAGATATGCGCACCCATAAAACCATTGCCTTAGGATAATAGGTCATAGCTAATCTTTTAAACAAATCATTGAGCTTCCAGTTTTTAAATATATAAACATGAATAAAACGACTAAGCTTCACTAATAGACACTAGTGGGAAAGAGCTGGAAAGCCCTCCTTCCTTTGCCGTCCCCTCACACGTGGCATGAGGTTGGGCGGACCGCCCTCTCCCTAATGCAGTTGCCGTCCTAAGATGCAGTACACAGTCTTCAGCTTCGGAGCTGCTGCTTTTCACTCATTCCTTGGGCATCTTGTTTATGACAGCTCCCAGGAGAGTCAAATCAATGGAAAGCATCTTACCTTACAGTTTAATGGATTTCAGAAATAACCCAATATTATCCCCCGTGTGTGTGCACACTTGCATACACACACACACACGCAAAAATCCCTTCTAAAATATCCCTGAGAGGGGCACCTGGGTGGCTCAGTCAGTTAGTCAGGTGTCTGCCTTCGGCTTAGGTCATGATCCCAGAGTCCTGGGATCAAGTCCCACATCGGGCTCCTTGCTCGGCGGGAAGCCTGCTTCTCCCTCTGCCTCTGCCTGCCACTCTGCCTGCTTGTGCCCTCTCTTTCCCTCTGTGTCAAATAAATAAATAAAATCTTTAAAAAAATAAAAATAAAACATCCCTGAGCATTAGTCATCTACCCCAATGGCTCTATATGTAGATTGTTTAAGAAATTAGAACTGGAGCGACATTGATATGATATGTCAGCATTTTCTCAACCTCAGCACGATTGGCATTTGGGGCTCGATAATTCTGTGTTGTGGGGGACTGTCCTGTGCCTTTTGGGATGATTAGGGCCATCTCGGGCCTCGATGCACCAGAGGCTGGTAACACCCCCGCAGCCCGCATCGTGAAGACCAAAAATACCTCCAGAATTGTCAAGTGATGGTTGCCCCAGCAGGGAAACCCTTGTATAAATGGATGCCGAAGGTGCTCATCGATACCAATTCTTACGTGAAACACTTCCAGTCGCCTTTATCCATACATTCATCTTAATCTGTAGCCACGGTCGATGCACACACGGGAAGGGTGAGGAAGTCGTTTGAGCCATATTGCCACACAACTCAAGGGGCTGACCGTTGAGATAGACTTCGATATAAAACCAAAAATAGCCTTGAAAAAAGGCCAGCCTGACTTTCCTCAGGTTCTCTGCCACTCTTGTCTAACAGAGTTTTAAAGAACTAAACTGAAGAACACCAGCCCTTCTTTCTTTGATGTCAAGTTAATTCTTTTTTTCCTTTAAAGATTTTATTTGTTTATTTGTCAGAGAGAGGGAGCACAAACAGGGGAGCAGCAGGCAGAGGGAGAAGCAGGCTCCCCTTTGAGCAGGGAGCCCAATGTGGGACTCGATCTCAGGATTCTGGGATCATGACCTGAGCCGAAGGCAGATGCTTAATCAACTGAGCCACTTAGGCGCCCCATTCTAAGAGAGCAGAGTAACCACACAATTAACGAGCCATTCTCACTGAACTTAAATCTGAAAGTTATCATTCAACGACCAGATGTGACATTTAATATTCTCTCAGACTACGTTCAGGAAGACAGGAGAATGTTATCAGGGGGAGTGAAAGCCCCTTTCTCATTTCCTTGAGATATCTTCTCGAAGATTCTTTTTTCAAACAGGAATTCCATTTCTATTCTTTTCTTGACTCGTGATTGAGCCAGAAGTGAAAGGTATTCCATACAAAGAGTCTAACCTTCCTCCCTCAAATAAAGCCTTTTATTTTTTTTTAAAGTCTTTTACTTTAAATCAAAACAAATGATCAATGACATACATGGAGGTGTGATAAAGACATGCCTTTGTCATCAGCAAAGACATAAGAAGTGGAGGCTATCCAGTAATGTAGTGCTGTCATAATGCAGTTTCAGATTTAATGGCCTAACTTAATGGATGGTGCTTGAAAAGTTTTGATTATTTAGTAGTAAGTAAAGTTCTTAACTTCTCTGCAAACTGGAGTTTGGATTGTGATTTGTAGTCGGTTCCAGTTAAAGCAAAAATAGAACCAATTATAGAGATGTCCTCAATGGGAAATTTAAAATGTTAGTCAGTTTTTAGTTTTATAGCTATACATGGTCTAACATTCAAAATAAAAAAGTAATAATTGAACACAAAAGGCTATTAGTATTTTACAAGAATAGAGTGTTCATATACTCACTGAATACTGTGGAAGCCTCCAGACTAAGTCCCATATACACATTAAATTAATATATCCTTACAGCCCCCTGAATGTTATTCCCTTAGCTATGGTGACATTGAGCAAGGGGTACAACCTCTCCTAGTTTCAATTTCCTTATACATAAGGTGGGGATAAGAAAAATTCCTTTCTCTCTGGGTGATTATGAACTTAAATATTTATCAGTAGTGGTAATATTAAGAACCATAGTTCAGCATAGGATTTCATCTGAATAATATTAAATGTCTCCATGTAATTTCTAAGTAGAACCATTAGATTACAGTTAAGACTTTTCTGAAAGTTATATGAATATAAGCATATTATTACTATATGTTATTGTGCTTAAACTGTGTCTCTGTGGGAGGTTATTTGCAAAAGTCTCCACAATTATCCCCTTCCCATATCCATTCCTTCAAGAGAGCCCCTTTTCCCAGTGACTCTGAGCTTAATCATATGACTTACTTGGGCCAATGGTACAACAGCAAATGTGATACAGTCTCACACTTGAAGGGAGGGTACCCATGTACTGGGACTGGCCCTCTTGCTTCTCTTGGGAACACTGTGATCACCACCATGAGAATGAGCCTAGCTTAACCTACTGGATGGTAAGTGTGACATGACCCAGTGACCTCCACTGTCCCTATCAATAGCCAGTGAAATACCAGATGTGTGAGTGAGATCAGCAGCCCCTGGCTGATGCCAAACACAACGGAGCCCAGCCAAAATAAGCAGAAACAGACTCATCCCAATAGAGCCAAGCCCAAATCACGGATCCACAGAAACTTGAACAAATACAATGATTATTGTTTCCAAGTCATCAATTTTGGAGTGATTTGTTACACAGCAAGAGCCAACTGATACAGTCCCTGTAGGCACCATACATGAGAATAAAAAATCCTAATTTACAATGCAGCTAATACTCTAAATTTACAACCCTCACAAACAATGCTGACTTGCTACTGAAATATTGACAATAACATTAACTCACCTAATTAACTGAAACCAGTTCTATTTGGTTTTATACTTGGTGGTAAACAATCCCCCTCTCCACAGAATAATAATAACAGACAAACTTCATATTCCCTGGACTACCTTCAATCAAAGGAATGATGGCAAAGTTCAGTGTATGTAGAGACGTTTGGAGACCATTGACAGTTCTGGTCTGGGTTGGGAAGTCCACAAGCCCCGCCATGGTTTAAATGGAAGATGTATGCCCATATGAGGTATTCATTATTTACTTGGCACTGCCCGTCTCTCTTCAGAGCTCACAGCTAAGACATATTTCTCATTCACTGGCACCGTTTTCAACAATTTTGGTTCAGGTTATGAAGCTGTCACAAAAATATACTGTACAATTTTCCTCGCTGAAAAGATACTTTGTTTTAAAGAGTAAGCCAAGGATGTTCTGAAGTCAGTCAGCATCCTGGCCCTCCCATTCCTACACCCACCACTCTAACTCCACCAGAATGGCCGGGCAGGCTGCTACAGAAAGCAATGGTTATTGTCACCAAAATTAACAGCCGGGAAAAATGCTCATGACGAACCCCACTGATTTTTTTTAAGGTTTTATTTATTCGTTTGTCAGAGAAAGAGAGGGAGCACAAGCAGGGGGAGCAGCAAAAGGAAAGGGAGAAGCAGACTCCCTGCTGAGCGTGGAGCCTGATGCAGGACTCAATCCCAGGACCCTGGGATCATGACCTGAGTTGAAGGCAGGCACTTCACTGACTTAGCCCCCCAGATGTCCCAGAAGCCCACTGATTTCTGTTGGTTCATTCAGACCACATTGCCTGGGGGATGTTTGCATACTCAACAGATGACCAGTGCCAAGGCAAGAAAACCAGTGGGAGGGAGAACTGAAGAAACACAAAGTGAAACATGGCCTATCCACTGTGAACCACAAGCTCCTTCCCTACCCAAAGGGGCCCTTCAGTTCTAAGGTCTATTCTAATCACCCAGTGCTCTTTTCTTTCCAGTGCTATTACTCTTTCCGTTACTACTACTATCTATGAGCTGACTGTCCACTCCACTGGAATAGAAGCATCTTGGGTAAACGTTTCCCAGGTTTTCCATAGTCCCAAATCATCCCCTTAGTAATAGCTTTCATGGTCATTGTTGAGTCTTCATGATGTGCCAGATAGTACACTAGCACTTTACATAAATTAGCTCATTATAACACAGATCAATGGGATGGGAGGGAGAGCCCAGAAATAAACCCATGCTTACATGGGCGATTAATCTACAACAAAGGAGGCAAGAATATACAACAGGGGAAAAAAACTGTCTTTTCAACAAATGGTGCTGGGAAAACTGGACAGCTATTTGTAAAAGAATGAAACTGGACCACTTTCTTACGCCCCATACAAAAATAAACTCAAAATGAATTAAGGACCTAAATGTGAGACCTGAAACCCTAAAAGTCCTAGAAAAGAACACAGGTAGTAATTCCTCCAACCTTGGTCAGAGAAACATTTTTCTAGATATGCCTCCTCGGGCGAGGGTAACAAAAAAAAAAAAATTTAAACTCTTGGGACTACATCAAATAAAAAGCTTTTTGCACAGTGAAGGAAACAATCAACAAAATAAGAAGGAACCTACTGAATGGGAGAAAACATTCCCACATGATATATCTGATAAGGTCTTAATATATAAAATATATTAAAAAGGTATATAACTCAACACCAATATAAAATCCAATTAAAAATGGGCAGAGAGCCTGAACAGACATCTTTTCCAGAGAAAACATACAGCTGATAAACAGTCACATGAAAAGGTATTCGATATCACTCATCATCTGGAAAATGCATTATCAAAACCACAATGAGATATCTCATTCTGGCACCTGTCAGAATGTCTGGAATCAAAAAAGAAAACAACAGGTGTTGGCGAGGATGTGGACAAAAGGGAAGCCTCATGCACTGTTGGTGGGAATGCAAACTGGTGCAGAAACTGCAGAAAACAGTATGGAAGGTCCTCAAAAGATTAAAAATAGAACTACCTAATCATCCAGTAATTGCACTACTGGGCATTTACCCAAAGAATATGAGAACACTAATTTAAAAGAATATATATATACACCCTATGTTTATGGAGCATTACTCACAATAGTCATGATCGGGAAGTGACCCAAGACTCCATCGATAGATGAATGGATAATGGAGATGTGGTGGGTGATGGGCTTTAAGGAGAACATGTGATCTGATGAGCACTGGGTGTCATACACAACTAACTCATCATTGAACACTACATAAAAAACTAATCATGCACTATATATTGGCTAATTGAATTCAAATATAAAAACAGTTGCATTCTACAAAAAAAGGATGTAGTGTACATATATACAAGGGAATATTAATCATAAAAAAGAAAGAGCTGTCCCATGTGCATCAACATAGATGGACCTAGGGAGTATCGTACTCTGTGAAATAAGTCAAAGCAAGACAAATATCCTGTGATTTCAGTTATATGGAGGATCTAAAAAAACAAATGCACAAACTAACAAAAAGCAGAAGCAGACCTATAAATACAGAGAACAAAGAGATGGTTGCCAGTGGGGAGTGTGGGGATGGGAAATAGGGGTGAAGGGGATAGGAGACACAGGCTTCCAATTAGGGAATGAATAAGTTGTGGGGATGAAAGGTATAGCACAGGGAAGAGAGTCAAGGACATTGTAATAGTGTCGTATGGTGACAAAGGGTAGTGACACTTGTGGGGAGCATGGGGTAACATATAGAGTTGTCCAATCACCATATTGTTCACCTGAAACTAATGTCTCGTTTCGGCTATAGTTCAACAAAAAGAAAGGAAGAAGGAAATTAGCTCATTACTTTAAGGCTTATGATAATTCTAAGGTTGGCAAGAGTCCCACTGCACCAATGTGAGGATTTTTCTTCAAGAGGTAGAATAATTTGCCCAGATGAATGGATAAAGAAGATGTGGTATATATATATATAATGGAATACTATGCAGCCATCAAAAGAAATGAAATCTTGCTATTTGCAATGACGTAGATGGAACTAGAGGGTATCATGCTTAGTGAAATAAGTCAATCGGAGAAAGACAACTATCATATGATCTCCCTGATATGAGGAAGTGGAGATGCAACATAGGGGGTTTAGGGGGTAGGAAAAGAATAAATGAAACAAGATGGGGTCGGGAGGGAGACAAACCATAAGAGACTCTTTTTTTTTTTAAAGATTTTATTTATTTATTTGACTGACAGATCACAAGTAGGCAGAGATGCAAACAGAGAGAGGAGGAAGCAGGCTCCCCGCGGAGCAGAGAGCCTGATGCGGGTCCCAGCCTAGCCAAGGCAACACCCCAAAGAAGGGGCCGGCCAATGATCCCTCTCTCTCACTCCAATCTCCTCCAGTGCCTCCCGATGGCCAAACGCATAAAACCAGGGGGACAGGAGTCCTATTGGAGTAGTCCTCATGGGCCAGCTCCCTGAGCCGGAACGCAGATGGAGCAGGGCAGATCGTGAGTGAGTCTGCGAGAACAGACGGAAGACACGACTAACAACAGTACCACTTCCTTACAGAATCTTCCCGATGATGAAACGAGATAATGTCTATAATCCACCAGACATAGTGTCTAGTACTCAAAAATGATGAGCTACTATTACTTTAACACTTTCATGTATTTCTCCAATCAACACCGATTGAGAACTTACTAGCTCTGGGCACTACAAACATGAATGGTGTCCAGCGAAGCTTGCAACCCCGCCGTGCTCAGAAGAGGTAAACATTGAGTGGGGATTGCAGAAGAAGGCCTCGTTATACCTAAAGGTGGGGTTCAGACAGATCTGGAGAAGTCTGGCAAAATGGGGTGGTAGAGAGTTTTTGCCTCTTTTTGTTAAGTGGCTCTCGGGATCTTGTCGGCCAGTGGCACGCTCTGATGGGAGAAGTAGAGCCCCAGGAAGGCTCTGTCAGGGACCCAGCCCCGACTGTCCACAGGCAGGGGCAGTGGGGAGTGGAGCAGCGTGTTGGCCACGTCAACAGATCTCCTGGCCAGACTTCCAGGACTTTGGACTGAGCCCACAATGATGCAGTTAGGAAAGCTGCAAGGAAAATGAACTAAAATTTCACAGATGCTCCAAGCCCAAGTGGGCTCGAAAGTAAGGGGAGCCATTCACCCCCCGTGCACCCCGACCATGCTTTGGCGCTGGCAGCGGTGGAGCTGGAAGGCCCGGGAGGGGTGGGTAGTGGAGGGGAGGCAGGAATCTGAGTGCCTCATTTCTCTACTGGGGGCAAGTAGCAAAGGAAACAGCCGTGGTGGGCTCTGCAGTACCCACCAAGGCAGGACTGAAGCAAAATAAGAGAAATACAACTGCCCGCGTTGGAGACATAGATCACATGTGTTTGTGTGTTCCCGTTCATGATTTTGAGAGAGGCCCAGACGTGTTTGGAAGAGGTCAGCGACTGCAGGAGTCCAGAGGGAGGAACAGGTGATGCTCAATGCATACAGATTACATGACACAGAGAATAAAAGGGTCAAGTGCTCTAAATCGTACAGGCAGAGAATGAGCTACGGGGGTTCTAGAGGAGAAAGCAAGGGGACGATCAGGTAGGTTTCTTCCATTAAGTGGACTTGAAGACTGCTTGAAAGCCAGCTTGAAAGAATCAGTAAGAAAAGAACATGAAGAGGCAGGAACAGGTGGACCCCGGGGAGGAAGAGCTTTAGGATGGAAGGGTCAGTCTGCTGGACTTGCAGGAGAGTCTGGAGAAGACCAAGACATTTGGTTCCATTTCTGGGGTCCTAGAACCCCAGCCTCAGGAACGTGGTATTTATTCCAAAGGCTACTGAATATCATCGGAGATTTCTCGGGGGAGAAATAATAGGAGGGGAGCTAGGGACTTGCAGAATACACAGCACCAGGACGCCTGGGGGGCTCAGTGGTTAAGCCTCTGCCTTCAGCTCAGGTCATGATCCCAGGGTCCTGGAATAGAGTCCCACGCCGGACTCCTTGCTCGGCGGGAAGCCTGCTTCTCCCTCTCCCACTGCCCCTGTTTTTTGTTTTTGCTCTCGCTGTCTCTCTGTCAAATAAATAAAATCTTAAAAAAAAAAAAAGAAAAAAGAATATACAGCACCAAAGTAAAATCAGAAGTCATCAAAGCAAGGCAAGTCCCTCCAATTTCAACAGCTTATTAATAAAAATAAATATATACATTTTTTACGTGCCAAACACTGTCGTTGATAACAAAGACCACAGTCACGGCTACCATTCATTGAGCTCGGGGCTGAATGAGATGTGGGCTATTTCAAATAGTCCTTTCTACTGTCCTGTGGACCACATATTTTTATTTCCATCTCACAGATGAAACTACAAATCAAGAGAGATGGAGCCCAGACTCACATACCTGTACGGTAATATTTCGAATCGTGTTCTTAGCCATCACTGAGCCCAAAATTCTGCTGAAAAAAAACTATTAGGGGGAAATATCACTCTAACGGAAGTAAACACCGTACACTCTGAATTAAAACTTTATCACGGTGCTAGAAGTCATTTCAAAAAATAGCCCCCAATGCAGTCCTCATTACTGGATCCTGCTAAGGGCAGCTCAGGAAAGCAAATGACAACCCAACCATGCCTTAGATGAGCACGACAAAGTAAATAAGCAAATAAGTCGTATTTGAGAGACCCGGCGGAATTCTGAGCCAAGAAAAGAAGGTTCGCCCAAATGCAAGCTTGTTCTCTACGTAGCCACGAATATTCAGAAGTGGCTCGCCTCTCCCGGAGGAGCAGAAAAACCTTCTTCAGGCCTGCACACAGCAGATGGGCAGGCAATTGTCCTAAGTGAATAAAAGAAGAAACAAAGTGAATACCCCATCCTTCTTAAAGCTTCCAGAAGAAAAAAGCAAAAAGGAATCCTCATGAAGTCTTTAACCCAGAATAAGCATTCATAAAATGCTCATTGATTTGATTTAAACGAGAGTCGGTCACGGAAGGTAGCAGAGGAACACATCAGCCTCTGATCTTGCCGAGACTTACCCTGTCTCACCCTCCAGATGCTCTCACACAGACCCCCTGGGTCCTTGGATTTGAAGCAGACTATTTTTTCCTAAGCACAGAATTTTTCCATACCTGCTGACGCCCTCACTCACAGCGCTGAACAACACAGCCCAAATGGTTTAATGCTGACTGTGTCCTTAGAAATAGCTCACGTCAAAGCTGTTTTATCCACTAGGCATTGCCATGTCAACAGAGCCCATGAATTCTTCAAGAGCCAACCATGTGTGAGGAAGTGTGTAGGCTTTACCTATCAGTGGAAAAGAATGTAGAATGTGCCATTATTCCACATTCTGTCAGTTTCCTTTATTATTAAGTTTTATTTTTTATTAGTAAGTTTAATGTCTTTATATTGTTCAATTTATGGCTCTATTGCTAGATGGAAAAAGAGAATGAGAAATAATACCAGTCAATAAACATAATTTTTGCAATCCCTGAGGCAAGGATCATCCGCAAGTACTAGATGGAAGGAGAGGAAAATACGCCTTCATGAGGACAGACCTGGGATGCCCGCACTTAACAAGTGGTCAAGCTTCGGACTCTGACACTGGGACAGTCTGCAAAGTGTCTGCTCCTGGCATGATGCAATGTGAAGGTCACAGTGTCACTGTGACACAGTCCTCACAAATGGTGACGCTGAACTCAGTCCAGAATCTAGACGTAACCACCAGTGCGTAAGACATAGGAGAGATGGAGGTAAAGACAGAATTTAAACAACACCCCGAAGAAAGAGACAAAGCCAGAGCAGAAGTATTCTAAAACACGG